>JBBHKE010001188.1:151387-291291 GCA_037447655.1 Zygnema cylindricum
AACCCTCAAGTGCCAAGTAAGTGTGAACCCTGTGCACAGCAGTGAACCCTCTTACGCACTCATACAGGAGGCACCTGCATGCCTTTAAGCCGTCCTGGTGATATGAAGCACTTCAGTTAAGATGCCACGGTTTAGGAGATTAGCCTGGCGACTGTCGGCGGCGGTTGTTTATCACTGCTCCGCACTGATCTAGTAATAGTGAAACGCATTCTCCCAAGTGACGACACGTGTCCCAAGTGTGAATGAACCGTGAACTCCCAACTTCACTGTCACACTAATTTCGGTAAGTACTGAACCGAACTCAACCAAAAATAGCTTAAGTCCTAAACACCTATCTCTCACAGCTGAGGCATAAAGAGGACTAAAGCTTTCTAAAAACAACAGTCTACACTACCAATGTTTCCTCAATTCATTCTTCTAAATTTTCCATAGAATCGGAGGATGAATCCACCGACCTTGCCCCCTTTATATAGCAATTCCCGATCTCGACTAAGTGGGAGGAATTCCACAAACGGAGATTCGAGATAGTGGCTTTTTTAAGACGAGGTCACGAAAAGGAGTTCAATGTTTTAATAGATGATAAGGCATTACCTTGTACAACAAAAGGATCTGAAAGAATGACTCAATTTTGACATTTGGTTAAGGGGCAGATTTTTACACCACTTCCTCGAGAGGTGGTTGATTTGATGTTGAAATCACAGATTTAGGGAAGGTATTTTCCACGTCTTAATTAGGTAAAATAACTAAAAGAAAAAGCACAGGCAGCCTGCCTCCATCTTCCCTCTTTAGCCCCCATACTTGTTGTAGTCAGTGAAGGAGAGAGAGGCCGGTGCAGCCATGGCCGCCTCATCTCCACAGGCAGGACTAAAGAGTGACCTAAGTCACTCTCAACAAAAAGGTTGAGTCTGCCAAGACTCGAACCTCCGACCGGCAGAGCGAGGCGTAGCCGTCAGCTCTTACCGGTTTGTCGTAGTAGTGTGCTAGGATACATAGTGTTTGTTAACTATTTCAACATTAGCAAGATCATTAATTCGTTCAACAGAATAATAATAAAGACATAGAAACTAGTTGAGTTTTAGTGTGTACGAAACAAATGTACCTGACATTTGTTATTTTGGACGGCGAACACTAAAAGTCGGTTTGGAGACGACGGTCCGCATCATCGCCGCGATCCTAGAATAGCCGCCTTGACGGTTTTTATACTTGACATGACCTGTCGACATATGGCAAGATATCATTGGGAAGTGGGAATCCCGGGGAGCGCGAGGACAAGTTTGGAGGAGGCAGACGTCCACTCCATGGCCTTGTCGTACACAAGCCGTACTCAAAGTACATCGGCCCTAGTACCTTTCTGTACTGTACAGTCTTCTGATTGGTTCGTACATCTGTAGATAGGGGTTGTGAGAAGGGTTAAAGACTTAGAGGATTGAGGAGGTAGCCGCCTCTCTTCCACCAAGATTGTATAAATATTGGCATCTTTGCCACTTGATAATTAATTTGCATGGTTGGGCATTTTAAGTGAAAAAAATCTTTTATCCGTTGACTCAGGCTTCCTGAATTTAGTGATCCAATGGGGGACACAAAATTGCATTTGACACCGGAGCCGGTAGGGTTAACTGTAGTCTCATTGTTTTCTGGCATTAGTACGGATTTAGAAGCTATATTGATGAACAAACACCAAATTAGAAGTTATTGGGCCGTGGAAATTTCATCTTTTGCTCGGGCAGCGAGTGAATTTCGACTGTTAGAGCTTCACCGATTGTACCCTCTCTAATTACTTGTATCTGTTATTTCACAATCTCATCATCGACTCCCACAAAATGTTGACTTAATTACTTCACAAGATATTTTAGATTTGGGGGGGGGTAGATTTAGTGATAGCTGGTTGGCATTGTCAATGATATTCTTGGTAGGGAAGGGAAGGGGAAATAGTGACACTCGGAGTCGTTTATTCTATCAGATGGTTTTTATCCTCAACCTTTTGCAACTACTTCAACATAAGCTGTTGGGATACTTGTTTGAAAATGTCTTCTCTGGTGCGGATCAACGTAGTAAGGTAGTTACTGCTTGGCAAGAGACAATTCACTATTTGGGGGAGCCTTTAGTATTTAATGTAGCTCAGATGGGGTATTGTGCTTTCTGTCTTCGCTCATATTGGACTAATCTTGATCCTCTTCCACTACTACAGGCTTTCGTGGGATTACAAAAGCGTCCGCCAAACCTCAATGTCGACCAGATTTTAGACAAAGGTTGTACAACTACTCCTGTCACATCTACATCTTGACAACTATTTTTTGACTGCAACAAATCTTGTCAACTGAGAAACACACTCCCCACTCTAGATTCGTTTCCCTGGAGCCATGCTTATCGCTTAGGTTCCCCTGGCATGATCTTTGACACTAATACAAAAAACGGGATGTGCCCAATATCAATGAACGAGAACGAGCCATGAGTTTTCGCACCAATAATTTTGCGGATCCTAATCTCTCCCTTGACGCCCGTTGCCGTTTGATTGGTCATGCTATGGATTTACACGCATTACGGTGGTTAGTTGGTCTTACACTATCTCATGGTCCTTTGCATTCTCACCAGCATCGCACTTCATTTTTACAAGCTCTAGCTCGCTTGGCTATGCACGTCACACTAGCGCTCGAGAGGGGGAGAGATTGAAAAAATCATCAAAAGATATAACAACAGAAAACCTAGGTGGGGGGACTAAAAGAACGAGAGAAGCAAGTGCATAAGATAGAGGATGTTTTGTGGGTGTCTAGTAGGGTGTTACAAGAACAAGATAGAGCAAAGGGGTTAAGGGGGGATGAGTTTGATGCGTCCCAGTGGACAAGGCCACCGGAGAGTTTTGAAGTTGTAGAACGGGGAAAGATAGATTGGATTATTGGAGAACAGTTAGAGAAGAGCCAAAAGTCAAGAATTGTGGATCTATTGGAAAGGATTCGGGATGAGTTTTCATGAGCTGATACAATTGTAAGCATTTACAAGGGCACACCATTTAGGATTGATTTAGTTGACGAATCATCAACAGTTTGGCAAAAACAATATCTTTTGAGCCACTCGGAGAAGGAATTTGAGAAAGAGAAAGTCGAAAGTTTGGTTAATTCAAGATTAGTACAGGAAAGCACTGGTCTTCATAGGTTTGCCTCATCAACTCTACTGCCTCCGAAGAAAGATTTTGTTGTTCTGAGGCAATTGCTGGTACTGAAGATGAAGAAGAAGCAGCAGTAGTAGTCATTGTAGAACAAATCAAGAGAGGAAGCTTCCACAAATACCAATGGCAAAACATCAACTTTGACAGAGAATAACTTTCAAAACAAAGACACAATAGTCCTACAAATCTACCACAATGTAGATATAATACAAAGGAATTTACACAATAAATTTCACTTAATTCTGATTACAGATTTGTGAGACATTTAGAGGTGAATTTTCATAAAGCTGAATGTACAATTTTTCATATCATTTGTTCCTAATGAATCAAATTTACTAAGTCCTACTTTTATACACTGAAACTACACTAAACTGTATGGAGGCATTCCAGCCGTACATTTAACATTCTAACAAAACAAATACTGTGAGTATACCTGTATACTGAAGGAATGTCACAAATCACATTCTCAACACTAAACAACTAATTCACTACAGACAAAATTATGTTCTACCAAATATTTACACCGAAGTTCCGACAACGTAAAGTGATATTGATCTAGTCATGCCTCGTAAGTATTTGTTGGCGGCGGCTGTTAGCCCTCCGATTAGATGATTTGGCACCATAGATGTGATTTCACGAAGTACCTTGGTCCCTCCGAATTTTCGTACGTCCACAGAGGACATACTCACACATTTCTCTCAAATGACGACGCGTGTCCTAAGTGTGAATGAACCGTGAACTCCCAACTTCACTGTCACACTAATTTTGGTAAGTATTGAACCGAACTCAACCTAAAATAACTTAAGTCCTAAACAAATCTCTATCCCTCACAGCTAAGGGATAGAGAGGACTAAAGCTTTCTAAAAACAACACTCCCCTAAAGCTTTTGACTTTGCTAGTCACTCAGTCCACATGCCTCTCTACAAAACTTCAATTTGAGTGCAGGTAAGGGTTTCGTCATTATATCAACCACCATTTGCTCATCCGGTAAATAACTCAATTTTAGGACTTTTCCCATCACCTTTTCTCTTACAAAATGTAGCTTGATATCAATGTACTTACTCTTAGAGTGATGAATGGGATTAGATGCAATAGCGATTGCAGCCTGATTGTCACACCACACTATCTGTGGTCCAAATTACCTAAACAAAAGCTCTTGGAGAAGAGACTTTACCCAAAGTAACTCCTTAACTGCCGAGCAAGCAGCCATGTACTCAGCCTCCATGGTAGACTGAGCTGTTACCTTCTGAAGTTTGCTGCTCCAACAGCAAGTTCCACTTTCGATCTTTATAATGTATCCGGTGGTGGAGCGTCGGCTGGGCATATCTCCGTAGCTCGCATCGCTCCATGTATAAATTTTGACTTCCTCTCCACCGAGAGAGAGTCTAAGATTTCGAGTTCTTGCAAGATAGCGAAGAACTCTCTTTGCTGCATCATAGTCTGAATTTTTCGGATTTTGCAAGATTCGGCTCAAGGCTCCAACTACAACTGCGATGTCCGGACGAATACAGTTCATGAAATAGATGAGGTTTCCGACAATTTGCCTGTAAGGAATGGAGGACATAGAATCTGTCTCCCCTGAATCCAAAAAATCATCAACCAAAACACCACCATGCGTTTCCGTACCCTCCAACTTGTGCCTGAATTCCATAGGGGTGGCACTCCCCTTTTGCTTCTAACATACCAAACATTTTTAACATGTTCCAGATTGCTTCTTTCTGAGTTAGATAAATAATTCTCTGTTTCCTATCTCTTTCTACTTGAATTCCTAGAATATACTTAGCCTCACCCAAGGCCTTCATTTCAAACTGAGAATTCAAATCTGATTTTATTTTATTAATTTCATTTATAGATTTGCTAATCAACAACAAATCATCTACATATACTGCCACATAAATCACTCCATCCTCACCTTGCATTACATAGACTGAGTGATGAGAACTTATCCTGGTAAAGCCAAGATTGGTTAAAATCTCATCTAACTTCAGGTTCTAGTGTTGGTCCTTTAGTGATTCGCAGAGGGCGTGTAGTGATACGAGTAGCTCCGAAAGTAGGATCTGACGGCCCAGAGACATTCGGAAGAGAGGTATAGGAAGTAGAAGGAGATGGAGTAAAATGTACCTGCTCAAGAATGATTTACTCTTGTATTTTCTCACTCCTTTCAGTTGCATCCATACTAAAAACATCCACAGATTGACTCTCTTCTTTAATCTGAATATTCGTGGCTGTCTGAAGGCATCCTTTGTGAGGATTATACACTCTATAGGCTGGAGATTCATCATCATAGCCTAAGTTAACACCAGTTACAGATTTTGGACTAAACTTCCAATTAGGAAGATTATCCAAGATAAAGCATTTGCTACCGAAGACTCTAAAATGACCAACATTTGGTTTTCTGCCTGTCCATACTTCATAAGGTGTCTTACCCTTAACAGCTTGGGTTTCCACTCTACTTTTGATGTAGGAAGCACAATGAAAAGCTTCCCCCCAAAACTTTGGATCCACACCCTTATCGACCATCATAGATCGAGCACATTCAGTTAAAGTCTGATTAAGTCTCTCGTTCACACCATTTTGTTCCGGTGTGTAAGGAGCAGTGAATTCACGAGAGATGCCATTTTCTTTCAAGAAATCAGCAAAGGTATGGGATACATACTCTCCTCCATTTTCCGTCCGTAAAGCAAGAATAGATTTGCTGTGAAGTTTCTCTACCCAGAATTTATAGTGCTTTTAGTGAGTGAAGGCTTCGCTCTTCTCTTTCATGAAGTATAAGCGACTATACCGAGAGTAGTCGTCTGTTAAGGTGACAAAATAGCGGCTGCCACCAAGAGAGAGAACTTTGGAAGGGCCGAAGACATCAGAGTGAATAATACCTATGAGATCTGTGGCTCGATGATCAGAAACTTGTGGGAGGGGAAGCTTGTGAAGATTTCCGAGAGCACAACCATCACAAATATGAGACTCTTTCTGACCGAGCTTGACTCCCTCTATCATATCATTCTTTATCATCTTAGTAAGTCTCCCATGATGCACATGACCAAGTCTTTTATGCCACAAAACATTATCACATAAGACACTAGAGTAAGCAAAATCAATTTTATTAGCCAGGTCCATGCGGTACGAAACGTTTGGGCCTCTAGTTCTTACTAGAGCTACTCTTCCATCCGTGCTCACTATTTTCTTGCCATTTTTCTGGAGAACCTCAAAGCCTTTGCTTTCAGCTACAGACGTAGAAAACATGTTTTTCTTAAACTTTGGAACATACAAGACATCATACAGAGTTTTTTTAACAACCTTTCCATCTATCACACAATCCAGATCTATATTTCTTTTGGCATTTGATTCAACAGCATAGCCACAAGCATAAAATATCTGACGTAAGGAATAGAAGACATCTCGTTAAACAAATACTTGTTCCAGCACATGTGTGAAGAGGTGCCGAAATCCATTATCCATCCGAGGTCCTTTTCTCCTTCGATCATGTCAAGTTTGGTAGAAGCAAAGAACTCTTTGTCATCAGTTTTTGGAAAACTGGTCACATCAGGTTTTTGTTCATTGATATTCTTCTTCTCCAATTTTGTATCCTCCGTAGAAAACGCAACACTTTTATCCGGGGGTCTTTGAGGAGTGGAAGGTACGCGATATCTCTATCCTTTCCAAAAGATACTTGTTTCAAGAGCTTTTATATACAAAGGACAAGCTCTGAAGGAATGACCATCAGTATAGCAATAAACACATTTCTCAAACTGAGGATTAAACTGATTCCTTTGATATCTACTTTCCCTCTAAAATTGAGCCGTGAAGGGTGCCGCTGGTTTCCCAGATCCTAAAACTGTCTGAGTAGCTTTTTCTGACAAGATAAACTCTATAGCTGTTTGCAAATTCCAAAGAGGTTTGGACAATTTTTTCATTTCATCTGAGGCTCCTTTATATTCAATAGGTAGCCCCTTTAAGAGAATCATGGCTTGATGATAAGGGGAGAAATTCCCCCTAGAACATGCATTTTCTGACAATAACATTTGAAATTGATTTGTGTATTCCACCATGCTACCGCCTGTGTACTTATACTGATAGATCTGACCAGCAGTTATAATCTCATGCTGATCAGTAGCTCTAATATAAGAAGTTTCCAAAGCATCCCACAAATCTAATGCCTTTATAACATTAATATATGTCATATACAATTCTTTTGATATCATAAGCTTCACTAAATGCAAAGCTTGGTCATTTTTCTGATCAGAGTTGGCATCAGATTCTGCCATGGATCCATTTAACACATCAATAAGTTTCACTTGCTTGAAGTAAGACTTAACCAAATCTGCCCAATACAGATATTCACGTCCTTCAAAGATTGGAATTCGTGAAGGCGGGCCCGTGACCTGTTGTTCTGAGGCAACAGCTAGTACTGAAGATGAAGAAGAAGCAGCAGTAGTAGTCATTGTAGAACAAATCAAGAGAGGAAGCTTCCACAAATACCAATGGCAAAACACCAATTTTGACAAACTATAACTTTCAACACGGAGACACAATAGTCCTACAAATCTACCACAGTATAGATATCATACAAAGGAACATACACATAAAATTTCACTTAATTATGCTTAAATATCTGTGAGATATTCAGAGGTGAATTTTCATAAAACCGAATGAACAGTTTTTCATATCATCTGTTCCTAATAAATCAAATTTACTAAGTCCTACTTTTATATACAGAAACTACACTAAGCTGTATAGAGGCATTGTAGCCGTACATCTAACATTCTAACACAACAAATACTGTGAGTATACGTGTATATTGAAGGTATGTCATAAATCACATTCTCAACACTAAACAACTAATTCACTACAGACAAAATTAAATTCTACCAAATATTTACACCAAAGTTGCGACAACGTAAAGTGATAGTGATCTAGTCATGCCTCGTCAGTATTTGTTGGCGGTGGCTGTTAGCCGTCCAATTAGAGGATTTGGCACCATAGATGTGACTTCACAAAGTACCGTGGTTCTGCCGAATTTCCGTACGTCCACGGATAACATACTCACGCATTTCTCTCAAGTGACGACGCGTGTCCCAAGTGTGAATGGACCGTGAACTCCCAACTTCACTGTCACACTAATTTTGGTAAATACTGAACCGAACTCAACCAAAAATAACTTAAGTCCTGAACAACTCTCTCTCCCTCACAGTTGAGGCATAGAGAGGACTAAAGCTTTCTAAAAACAACAGATTCTATAGGGAAGACTGTAGACTTCCGAATGTGTGGAGACTAATGAATGTTAAATGCTGCCACTATATTAGACAAGTATCCTATGCCCACTCTTGAAGAAATATTTGATGCCTTGGTTGGAGCAACTATATATTCTACCTTGGATTTGAAACAAGGATTTCACCTAGTGCCTATGGAACCTAAACATCGAGAGAGGACAACATTCTGGGCAGTTAACAGATTATATGAGTGGCTTTATATGCCTTTAGGATTGAAAAATGCTCCCGCAAAGTTCCAACGAGTAATGGATGAAGCTTTATGAAGGATTAAATGTGCTCGGTGTTATATTGACGACGTGATCATTTTTTTTAACAATTTGGAGGATCACTTTTTTCATTTACAAATGGTGTTTAATGCTCTGAGAGAGGCAAGCTTAAAGTGTCATCCAGGTAAAGGTATATTCGGGGTAGACAATTTTTTTTATTTGGGACATGATGTTACCCTAAGGACGGTAGGTCCACATATGGTCAAAGTCGCCGCCTTCGATGTGTTGCCAGCTCCCACAGATGTTTCTTCAATTCGCACATTTTTAGGGTTAGCTAACTATTATAGACGATTTTAATCCAGAGTTTAGCAGCCGAGCTCAAGCCCTCAATTTACTCTTAAGGAAAGATCAAGAGTGGCAATGGAAGGAATGACAAGAAGAGGCATTCCAATTTTTGAAAAATGCACTTAAAGAAAGTATGATTCTTCCTATGCCATACCATTTTCGACCATTTATTCTTTACACTGATTGGAGTAGATTCGGATTGGGGGCCGTATTAGCTCAGCTTGATGATTCGGGAGCCAAATACGTGGTAGCCTATGCGAGCCAGAGCAACAATAAGGCGGAGGCCTCTTACAATAGCTATCATGGGGAGCTTTTGGTAGTTGTTTGGGCCATCCAACACTTCCGACCATATCTTTATGGCGTTGGTTTCACCCTCATCATCGATCACCAACCTTTGAAATGGATAATGGAGAATAGTAAGCTTACAGGGAAACTTGCTGGATGGGCTTTGATATTGCAAGAGTATGATTTTGAGATAATTCACCGAGCCGGTGAGACCCATGGTAATGCAGATGGTCTTAGCAGAAACCCCGATCCATCTTCTGTTGATGCAACACGAGCAAGGTAGGATGAAGATCCTATTTTGGGGGTTGGAATGGTTATGGCAGCCACAGCATTCTCTTTGCTTCCTAAAAAAGAGGGGGAACTTTTTGCATTAGGGGCAGAGGTGGAAGGGCAGGCCCCATTGTCAGCTGGCAAGGTTGACATTTTTGATGATTTAGACACCTTGCAATCCATTGAGAAAGGGTCAATTTTACCTTATTTAGAGGGGATCCAGAAAGCTAGAGTTATACAGAGGATAAGAGCTTACACTTGGGATAGAGGGGTTCTCTTAAGGATTTGGCCGGATGGCGTCAGGAAGGTAGTTCCACCACCTGGTGATCGAGAAACCTTAGTCACTAACCTCTATGAGCAATGTGGTCATTTTGGTCAGAAGCGTACCGCTTCTTTGGTTCTGTTACTATCTTCTTGGTAGCATGGTATTCGAGCACAAGTGAGTCGAGTTGTTCGAGCATACTTAACATGCGTCGAATAAATGACATTTGACTAGAAAGGTGGTACAAATTACATTCTCCCCATTAGAATGTTTTACTCGGTCATTAGACTTCTAGAGGCTCTTCTAACTAGTCAGCGAGGAAACAACCGTGCTCTAATGATGAGAGCATTTTCTAGAGTGGATTGAGCTGCGTGGTGATACCTGCGAAAGAGTCTAAGTGGCGGATGCCTTTTTCAAAAGTGCTTGCTTTAGTTTAGGGCCCCGAAGTTTTTGACCGATCAAGATTGGATTTTCTTTGGGGATTTTTTTCGACTTTGATGGAGCAATGTTTGATTGATCACGGACTTACTAGTAGAGATCATCCTCAAGCTGATGTGTAAGCCGAACGTTGTGTCCAATCAGTCAAGAGAGCACTCTAAAAATATGCACTCGATGAGGATGTGGGGGATTGGGATCAAAGGGTGCCTTGGATTGCTATGGGCTCTAGGTTTAGTAGACAGGCTTCTCTTTACAGTCACAGCCCTCCCTTCCCTTTTTTATGTTGTTTGGCAGGCATCTTATTCTTCTAGAATCTGCCTCGGCCTAAGCCAATGTCTTACCCGAGATGGATAGTAAAGGGACAGTGGAAAGACTAATTACTGCTCGAGCGCAGGTTTTTTATCGGGAGATTTCGATAGGAGTGGCTCTTATGTTCCTCGACAACGACGTTTTTAGCCCGGGGATTTTGTTTATCGGATGCGGCAGAAAAAGGATACTTTGGATATTTCTGCAGACCGGATTATTTTGAAGGTGGTTGAGATTTCCCTTAAAGGAGTGCTAACTTTGGAAAAGGCTGACGGCAAGAGAGTCAAAGATAATCAAATTAATGTGGCTCCTTGCCACCCTCGAGTGCTCGAGGACGAGCCACCATTACATTTCACTTATTTTCCCTCTCCTCCCATTTGTTATAATTCTCCCTTGTGTTTTCCCGTGGTTACAAAATTACAGACATTTTATTATGTGAGGCATGCACTCGAGCTTGGCATTCTTCTTGCTTACCTAAGAATTGGGCAGGCGGGACCAACTTGGCCGACCTTGGTTTTGTGGGGAGTGTGAAATGGGGGTTTGAACTTCGATTTTGAGGGGCTTCTTAGGATAAGGACCTAAGAAGTGGGGTGAATGATTCAGCAGTGAACACGACCCTCCCAACATTGGGACGGGGTTGGTAACTTTTCTGTCTTTTTATTGTTTTTATCATCTATATGTCCACACTAATGTTGTCAAGATTATCATTTTATTTCGACGTATGGAATTCTGCATGTGGAGTGTTATTTGTCGCCAAATTCCAATATTATTCTTCTTACATGAAGCATCAAAGCCATGGGCTTGACAGTTGGCATGCAAGATTATATATATTGACTATGGAGGACTATCGACCCTATTACTACTTCATAGGATGTGGTTTCGGACCAATTTTGGAGTTGGTCAATATTGAGTCGGCAACGCACCAAAAGCCTTTTTTGAGGGACGATTTTGATCATATAGATTATTTTTTTGTTCTGTAATTGAACGCCCTATTAAAATCTATGTAGCATAGCTAATAGAACTTTATTTCACTTAATTTGGATAATTAGGCTACAAGATATGTGAGGTCAAAGTAGTGTTTTGGTGCAACTTTTAGAAACACTGACGTTTAATATCTTTTTAATGGCTGGGTTACACATACTTTTTTTTTATTGATATATATAACTTTTTAATACCTTTCTAATGAATGTTTGTTTGGATTGATCAGATAGATATTATTAGAGATATGGCAGTTTCTGCAAACTGCATAATCAAGGTTAATTATTGACTTTTTGAAGTAATGATTGTTTTTGCCGGTTGGAAATTAGTACACGCTATCCAACCGACTTTTCATAAGTCAGAATTTCTGACGTTTTGGGGAAATAAACATAGAATAAGTCCCGTAATGTCAGATTTTGATGTTAAGTATTAGATCAAAGTACTTTAGGTTGTTGGAATTCAATATTGCCTTGACTGTCTCTCAGTTCTGTCACCAAAGAGTTATTTTGCCAACCTCTCTTTTGCCATCTTTGGATCATGTCGGAGTTGCCTTCCAGTTAGTCAATTTGTGTCTTGTTTGGCAACAAAGATACTTGGGGCTTTCTGATTACAATAGTCCTTGGGAGTTTAAAAGAGGGAGTTGGACAAATCTCTAATTAGGAGGGATCCGTGGGGTTTCGGGACCTTTCGAGTTTGATCACGGGAGTTTGTCGTGGCCTCAATTTGCTCCTCTAGGTGGGTCAAAACCCTTATTTAGTTTGCATTCGGGGACGCTTGGATGCTACTTGTTTTGTTTTTAATTCTTTGTAATATGTTTATGCTTTGTGATGAATGGCTTCTGATAGAGTAGGGTAGGAGGCAATATGGTTAAATCTGCAGAGATCACTGTCATAAATGTTATGGCAGTCTAAATTATTTCCATTTTGATTTGATTTGTTAATTCCCAGGATTAGGGTTATGGTTGACTCTCTTTTGTTAAAAGTTGTTAGCATAGCCCACTGAGCTTAATGATATTAAAGCTCGAGGTTGGTGTTATTTGTCGCCAAATTTATATATTATTATTTTTGTATGAAGCATCATTGCCATGGGCTCGACATAGGGAAGAAGAAAAGAAGTGGGAGAATGGAAAAAAAAGACAAGAGGAGGAAAAAGGATAGGAGAGAAAGAAGGGAGGGGAAAGGTGATAGAAAGGGAGAACAAGCGGAGAGCAAATGGGAGAGGGAGAGAGGGAGGAGAGGGAGAGTGGGAAGGAAAGGGTGATCGAGAGGGCAAGGGAGAAAAAGAAAGAGGTTGAGTTATGGGGATTTGTATAGGGAGAGAGAGTGAACGTGAAAGACATAAAGAGAAAGAGAGATATATGTATGGTAGACAAGATTTTCCCATCTCTTTCTTTCTATTAGCAAAAAAGAGAAAAAACGTGTGGGAAAGAGTAAGAACTAGTTCTACCGATCGTCTTTTGTTTAATATTTTTTTAAGAAAACATGGGAAAGAGGGCATTTAAAGACCAGCTGTCATCCTCTTTCCCTCTCCCCCCCCCCCCCCCTCCAATCCATAAAAGTAGAAGAAGTTGACACCATGAAAGACAACAGACAAAGAAAGCCAAAAGAAAGGAAAAGACCGAACGATTGACAAGAGGAAAGTAGAGAATCTATCTTAGTCCTTAGTGTTTCCATTACGTGAATGACGTAATACATACAAAGGTGAGCCCGTCACTTTAAGAACGAGAATCTAACGAATCATTTCTATGGGAATAAAGGAAACCGAATCCAGAAACGCGCTAGCTAAAATCCAAATGAACAAGACATGAAAGCACATGAAATCTACGACTACACGGACGACACACAAGCACGATTTTGTATGAAATGTGAAGTATGATGTAAAAGACACAAATTATAGTGCATACCGCTAAGGTCAACACACTTCCTTAATCTAAGAGAACTTAATCTAGGAAATCAACAATCTGGTCGCTAGTAGGATTGAAGTTGAATTTGTAGACAAATGTGCTTAGTCTGGTGGTGATGTCATCAATTGTTCGTAAGAGCCAGAGCGTCCTGAGAGTAAGTGATCAGCTGGATAGAGGAAGGAGGAGGGAGAGAAAATGAGTGAAAATGGAGCATGAAGGTATGGTAGGCGGCAATCCCACCCACCATTTGTATGTCTCCGGTATAAATCAATAATGGCAATGCTATTATCAAGGGCAAGAACCCATTAAGTTATAAAAATCGGTAAGTTGCTACACTTTTCAAACCCACTGGTAGCGTTCAGTCGATTAAATTATAAGGAATGAGGAGTTCATCTCTCTCTTCAATCCCTGCACCGGTGTTAGCGATGTTAACTTCAACTTACATGATTGCTACTATAGTTTCGCCTTCTTTTCAATTGTTGAAAGATGAATAGAGTTTATAAAGCTAGCCTTGTGTGGAACTTCATATGTAGCGGTAATTTAAGTGAGAAGCGGTTGAACGTTTTTTGTTTCGGGATCGAGTAAACTTGAACCTATAGTTATTTAAATGACAGGTGCAGAGATACTTAATTGAGCCAACCTCTTGCAAAACTTTCCTAAACCTCGCTAATACATGTGAATGGAAAGTATTGAAAGAGTTTAAAAGACGTTACCAGTGTTAATCGAAAGTTTATTACCATTTCCCATTCATAAGTCTTCACGGTATTAGCTCACAAGACCTTTCCTATAACAATAAAAATTGATACATTGTTTACAGATGTAACGTGTTTTACCATATCTTCATGATTTTTTCCAAATATGTAGGAATGTATACTTCTTGTCCAACCTAAATCGCCAATCATAAGTTATAATTTACATTTACCAAGAAACACTGGGAGTAACTAGGAGGTAGCAAAATAAAGTTATTAGATATCCGATATGATTGACCACCTTGTGTCTGAAGTAAGTGAAATTATGTGGTCTCCATTAACCCACAGAATGAGCAGCCTATGTAAAGCCTCTAGGATAATATTTGACCCTTTCACTTTCCCACTGTATAAGTGCCTCCTAAGCACGAAAATATTTAGACCACCCTCACCCCTGTGAGGATAAGACTCCCCTGAGTTAAACGCAAAAAAAATCACTAAATTTGCTCCCCTGAGCAGTAAGTTATGGCTGGCCAAAGATGGCATATAAATACAAAAGGTCACTTGGAGAGAGGCGCCTCAAACACGCTAAGTGTTGTTTTTGAAAACTTAGTTTCGTGCGTACGGAGCGTTTCGTGCGTGCGCGTGTTCGCGTGGGTGCGCATTTACGCGATGTAGTGTGGAGGTTCGAATTGATTTGCGGATTGGGGGAGTAAATGTACGAAGAAAATTAAATGTACGTGAAGGACTAATTGAGTGGCGCGGAATGCGCAATGTAAATGGACGGCGGATCGCGAAGCGATCCGATTTGAAATTTTCGAAGTGTGAAAATGTACGCATGGCGTACGAAACAAAATGCGACAAGCGCATTTATTACAAGGGACGCGCTTGCGGTACGAAAATGATTTCGATTGTACGAGGTTTCGACAAGTGGATTTTTATGACCACGCGGCGCGACATCAAGGGTGCCGATTAAGAGCGACGGACGGCGGATATAGGCCGCCGAGATTTTTATGTAGTGGTGACGCGAAATCGCGTCAATCACACGATATTTATTTTTGGACGTTCCGGATTGTTTGACAAGTGATTCGTGGTACACGTGGAAGGCGGATGGCGTCCGCCGATATTTCCAAGGGATCATATTGTTTGATGACATGTTAATTAGGTGGACCGTACATATACGATGTCGGTTCACTACGTGGATTTATCTACGAGTGACTAAGCGAGTTGTCGCTTATGACGCGTATTTTGCGGACGCGTCGGTATAAATATTTCATACAACATTATTTTGTCTTATGTGTATTATTAATTTAGTATTGATTATGACATTTTTATTTAAGTGATCAATTAGGGTTTTCGATAGTTTAATTTGTGTGTGTACCATGTTGTACTTGTAGACAAGTGTACGCTTACGATTGTTTGACTTTCAGGTGTACGCTTAAGATTAATTTATTCTTAGTGATGGTCTATTATGGTTAAATAGGACTTAATGACAGTTACATAATGTATGTTGGTTATTTTGACACTTAGTGATTCATTGACAGCTCACAAGTGTATATATAGGAATGAGCTTTGTTAGGAATTAATAATCAATGCTGGTTAGTAAAGTGGGGACCGAAGATGTAGTATTTTAGGGTTGTCGATTAGGTCATGCACTTTGAATGATATAATGATTATACCTTGATTATACTCTTGTTTATGTGTGATGCATTTGTTTTTATTATTTATGTTATTTTATATATGTTTGATATGCATTGTTTATGCATTTGTCCTAGGGTTTGTTTATGTCGATTATTCCATCAAACCTTAGATATTGTCATAGGGTTTATTTATGTTGATTATTCCATGAAACCCTAAATGTTGTTGTATGTTAAATGGAGGATGCATTTCAAATGATTGTTCATTGGCCTAGCTTCGCTTAGCTTCTTGCATGATAGTTTGGGTGGCTTCTGCGGTCTATTTTAGACCAAAGAACAACACTAAGTCCCTTAACTCCTACTCAGAACCACTTACTACTCTACCCTCGGCCACGGCCAATCAATGTACAGTGGTTAATTGTACTTCTTGTACGGCCATTGTACAACAGGGCCTTCTAGTTGACACTTGTCAACATGGGAGCCATCGTTCCTCCTCCCATCCTTTCTAGCGTCAAATGATGTGGGGCCACGTGGCACAGCGCGCCGCTATGTTCGAAAGCGGCCAAAGATTCATTCGGGTTTGGCGGGGCGACGACGTTTGTTCGATCATGTATTTTACACGGTTAGATTTGCGTCCGCGAGCGTCGTTTGACTATAGATGTCGTTTCGTCAATTTTGGTCTAATTTGGTGATAGTGACGTTTTGAATAACACTTTACGTACATAGCGACCTAAATATGTGTATCGTTTCGTTTATGCCATAATGGTTAAGGCGTACATCTATGTAGTATTTCGCAGATCTACGTTCAAATCTAGTTTAGAGTTACCTAGGTTCAAAGTTGGTTTAGGGCAACATTTTGGCAATCTATCAATCTATATGCATGTCTGCCTATTTCTTTCTTACTATAGAAAGGTACTGTTCCACTAAACACGTGGCGCATTTTTAATTTGGGTGCATGCAACTAAATATTCGCGGAGTGTTGTTATTTGAATATTTAGTTTCGTGTACATCGTGTTTCGTGCGTACTTAATCAGTACAATGTTAAGTGTCGATTTGATATTTGTGAAAATTTACGGCGTTTACTTTACTGTAGTGACATATAAAAAGGGTTGACTCAAGAATGACCGAAATCAAGTCTTTGGGGGAGTGTTGGTTTAAAGACTTAATTTCATACACACCTATTTTAGTGTAGCCTTAATAATACGGTATGAGGCGTACGTAATTTGGGGGAGAAAACAAATCATAAGTTTACGAAATTTGATATGGATGTATTATGGATACGGGTGTATTATTCGAATGGATTCACGGATTGGGGGGGCGAACGTACGGAGCGACTTATTTGACAAGTGGACGTTAAACAAGTCAGGGACATTTATGGCTATAGACGCAATTTTGGTACGATAAGATTTGGAGGGTACGAATTAATTTTGGCAAGTGGTTTGTGGTACATTTGGAAGGCGGACGACGTCCGCCGATCTTTTTGTGGGTTCACACTAATTTTGATGATGTATTACTAGGTGGACTGTACGGTTGTGATGTTGGTTTGCTACATGGACTTGTCATCAAGTGACTAAGCAATTTGACGTTTAGTATGCGAATTTTGCGGAGGTGTCGGTTTAAATATTTTATAAAACAGAGGTTTGTCTTTTTGCTAATTAGTTTATTAATGTAAATTCATTCATTCTGACATACCTTGAAATATTTGGGTATACTCACAATAATTTAGGTAGGTGGTAGATAACGTACGACTGGTATGCCTCCCTACATTCAGTAGTGAACTCTATGAGTATATCTTGTAGGACTTAGATTGTTTTTATTATCATAGTCAAGTTTATCAAACTAATGGCAGACTGTTTTTTTGCAACTTTGACCTGTTGGTGTGATCACTCTAATTGATTTTTTTATGTGAAACTTTGTGAAGATATTTTATGATCTATAAACTATATATGTGTGTAGTTCTAGTCTGTTCTGTTATCTCCGTCGAATTCTGTGAGAAGTCTACCTGGTTTGTTTGAGAAGCTGTCACCTGTTTTTGGGAAACTCTCGAGCTTATATCTTCTAGATTCCTCCGTGGATGAAGTTGTAACTTTGGATCTTATATCTTTTAGATTCCTCCGTGGATTTGGCTGTAACTTTGAAAGTTTACAGAGTCTATGGTGTTGTCCATAGCCATTTCTAGCCATGGATTCACCCTAGGAAGCACCACAGACTACCCTAAAAACAGCCTGCTTTGGATACACACAGAATTCAACAGAATTAACAAAACAAGATGAAACTACATTTACAGATATTATCTAGGATATAAAATGACCTCACAAAGTTTCGGACAAAAATAATAAACAGATTGATCACATCATCTAGTCAAAAATGCACAAAAACAGTCTGCCATAACTTTGATCAGACAGACTAACTTCTCAATGAAGTAAAACACAGACCAGGCACACAATATACCTGAAAATCTGTGACAATATTAAAAATATAAATAGGAACACACATGCAGAATTTCAGATAATTCCGCTAGCAGATCTGAGAGTAATCCTCAGATAAAATTACCAAAAAATAACCATAAACAGTTTTTAGTCCAAAAAGTTCCTATGTCCTAAAATGACGAAGTCCTACAAATATATACAAGAGCTTACTGTTGAATGTACGGAGGCATATCAGCCGTACGCTATCTACCAGCTACCTCTATTAATGTCGGTATACCCGAATACTTCAAGGTATGTCAAAGTGAGTAAATCTACACTAATAATTAATTCACAAAAAGACACATCAATGTTCAACCAAATATTTACATCGACGCTTCCGTAAAATCCGCGTACTCAGTATCAACTTGATTAGTCACTTGAGGACGAAACCACGTCATGAACCGACATCACATACGTACGGTCCACTTGATACCACATTATCAAAATACAATCCTTTGGAAATATCGGCGGACGCCGTCCGCCCTCCAAATGTACCACGGACCACTTGCCGAAATTAAACCGTACCGAACTTGCGTCTTTTGCAATAAATACGCCTCTCGCAAATAAAGTACACTTGTCCAAATAAGACGCTTCGTACCGGCGGCGTACATATTCAACATTTCGTAAATTTCACATCGGATCGCTTCGCGATCCGCCGTCCATTTGTAAACGTATTCCAAGCCACTCAATTAATCCCTTTAATTTCAATCGTACAATTACTCCCCCAATCCACAAATCCATTCGAACCTCCATTTGTACCACCACAATATTTCCGGTAATAATCTACGCACGAACCGTCGCGTGCGCACAAAATGTGGCGTAAGTACGAAACTAACATTTCAAAAACAACATATGGTATACTGCATATTCGTGCAGTTTGAGGTGATTTTGTTGATTCTCGAGTAATCTCTGCTGTCTGAAACACAATTGTTTTTGGGGGTAGTCTGTGGTGCTTTCGAGAGTAATCCATGGCTGAAATACGCTATGGACAACAAAAGACAAACACGCCGTACATCCAAAGTATGAATTGACATTCACTCTACTTTTGTAAAATGATTTTCTTGTACGACTAAAGTTTTTGTCAAAGTTCTCCAAATTTTAGGGCAAAAAGAAAGAGAAAGTAAGATACATAAATACATGGGGACATACCCTTACTAAAAGATAAGGGCCGCAAATCGTAATTTATTGTAAAGTGTTAATTATGCACTTTATACGGTGTTCCCAAAAATATGTCAAATTATTATGTGAATATCACGTGACATATCGTAATTATTGGCTTACTCATACATCGTACATGTTTCCACAAATATATCCTATTATTATGTCAATATCCTGCGACATGTACACTGTGAATCGTTATTAGCGTTCATGACTCTAATTGAGGTACCCCGTTTTTTTAGGCAAATTCTCAAATATAATTAATCATTCTAAATGTTTTTGAACATTATTCGAGGTACCCCATCTAATAGGGTTGTGGTGTACGGACTGTCAGATCCTTATTATTTTGTACTTTTTCAAGTAAAAGTACAGAAAAAATATTTACGCTAACGCGCGCGAATGTAAATGTGCTCTGGAAATAATGATGCGGATGTCACAAAAACGCGACGACTTACGATTTGATTAATTTCGTACATGCACATATTTTAGTGTGAAGATATTATGCGCCGACAATTATTACAAAGCAATTTAAAAATTAGAGTTAATGATAAATTACAATAAATATTTTTTTGGAAAAACTGAAATTCCCAATTAGCGTAAATACCTCTAATTGTTTCATTACGCTATCTATTTCATTACGCTAATAGCGATTTATGTTGTAGTAATTTTTAGTTGATAAATCAAATTATTACGTCAATTTCCCACGACAAATCCTAATTATTAGCTTACTCACATGTTTCAAACAATAAATCGATAAATTTAATTGCTATTTAAGTTAGAGAAACTTGACCACAATCCAAACAAAACCTAGTCATACACCAAGATGGAGAAAAGCATTCTCGCTTCTCCTAAAACTAGAATCCAAAACAAACTTCAAAAATAAAAAAATTGTGAAATTGCTTAGTATTACATAGTGAAAGAAAGCATGGCCACTTCAAGTTGTTGGAAAAAATTTGAACAGGTCTATGAAACTAAAACATCAAACAAATACATAGTAAATGGGGGGAGGGTTTATGGCTTGTAATACATGTTTCGTAATTTATTGATACAAGTCAACAAACGATACGTCAACAATTAACACTCACATATGTTCAACTTTGGCTTACACAAATAGTTCTAGAAGACTTTTTCGTAAGTTTCTTTCAAAAAAAGAGGCGAAAACGAGTGACCGAAAAAAAACGGCGAAAATGGTGGTGTTAGTGCGTTGCGAGGACCTTCAACCATTTTCGATGGTCAAACGTACAGGTATGATTTATTTTGAATGTCGCACATGAGAGACAAGCAAGCGAACATGCATCACAACCAGCAAAGTCCTGCTCACAAACATATATACCAACGAAAATAAATATGGAAAGACAAAAAATATATACACCATGAGAAGGTATAAAGGTGAAAATGACCCAAAGAGAGAAAGGGGAAGAATACTCCCCTAGAGTGAAATGGGCCCGATAATTTACTAAGCCACTAGGTAGCCACTAGGCTCTCGGTTCTCTATCGTATTATCTACAAGAGTTATCTTAAAGAGGCAGCAAAGCAAATAAACAATTTCAACCAACCAATGAAAATTCCCAAAATAAGGCCAAAATGCACTTTCCCACTCCCAACCGAAATACAAGCAAAACAAACACAAACACTCCAAACCGTTCCGCTGCCCGTAGAAGGCGCGGCTGGATCTGGATGTCTCTCCACACAGACTTCACTCCACCACTTCCCAAAAAATAACAAAAGTTGGAGGGAAACCTTCCAGACTTGGCTTTGAGATGTGTGAATTAAAGAGCGTGGGCAGAAATACAACAAGAAATAGTCTTAGTCTATTTAGCCTCTACAACTAGCTAGCAATAACAGAGAAAAAAGTGAGCAATCGGTGAGAGAGAGCAAGAGAGAAGCTTAGCCGCCAATAGAAAATTTAGCCTAAGTAGGAGCTACACTAGGCCTAAGCGAAACTAGCCTAAGTCTTGCCTACTTTACATGCATGAAACTAGTTAACATGTTGGCCAATAGGAGGACAACATCGTCAACGGTACGCCCAACGAAATCCACCGTCCGAAGGTAAAAACCCTCCCTAACTGCATTTTCTTGCAAACCTATATGGGTTCGCGACTTAAATATATAAAATGTATCGAAGCGTTGCTTGGAAATCACGATTCGCCTCCAAACAATACTCCGCGTCCATACTCTAAAATCGCGTGCATACGCACAAAACGAAGCATAACGCACGAATTACTCAAAATCAAAATACTTACGCACAAAATAAAAAGTATCGCAACTCACATATAAATTAATGAACCGACGCGAAATTCTGCACGTGCGAACGAAACAGCTAGACGTACGTGCATCAAATCGTGAGTGCATACATGAAATCGCGCGTGCATGCAAAAAAACGCTCGCGCGTGCCTAAAATGTGCGTGTATACGCAATACTGCGCGAGCATGCAAAATACCGCGCGTGCTTGGAAAATACCGTGCATGCATACGAAATACCACACGTGCATGCAAAATACTGCGCGTCCATGCTAAATACCGCACGTGCGTGCGAAATACCGATACGATGCGGCATGACAGGTCTTGTGCATAAGACAGAAGCAAGCGAACATCCATCACAACCAGCAAAGTCCTGCTCACAAACATATATACCAACAAAAATAAATATGAAAAGACAACAAATATATACACCATGAGAAGGTATAAAGGTGAAAATGACCCAAAGAGAGAAAGGGGAATAATACTACCCTAGAGTGAAGCGGACCGTGTTGTTTTTGAAGATTTAGTTTCGTGCGTACGCGACGTTTCGTGCGTACGCGACGTTTCATGCGTACGCAACATTTCGTGCGTACTTGACACGATTTTTAATGCGTAAGTACTCATCAAATTTAGTGTGGAGGTTCGAATGGATTACGGAATTTAATTGAAGTGACGCGAACAAACATTTTTAAAAGTACGGTTTGCGTAAGGAGAAATGGACGGCGGATCGCGAAGCGATCCGACGTTTAATATTCGAAGTGTGTGAAAATGTACGCATGGCGTACGAAACAAAATGTGACAAACGCATTTATTACAAAGGACGCGTTTGAGGTACGGAATTGTTTTCGGCTGTATGATAAATTATTTCGGCAAGTGGACTTGAATTTGCTTCGCGACATTCGTGAGATATTTGACGACACGCGCAGATTTCAATTGGATTTTTATGACCACGCGGCGCGACATCGAGGGTGCCGATTAAGAGCGACGGACGGCGGATATAGGCCGCCGAGATTTTTTTTCCAGTAGTGGGGACGCGAAATCGCGTCAATCACACGATGTTTATTTTGGACGTCCCGGATTGTTTTACGAAATTCGAGGAGTTTCGTTGATTGACTTAGATGACTCAGCATACGATTTTGTGAGATTGTGTGTACTTGAAAATATTTGGAACAACATTTATTTGTCTTATTTGCATTAATAAATTAGTGTTGATTATGACTTTTAGATTTACGTGGTCAATTAGGGATTCGACAGTCTAATTGGTGTGTGTAAAATATCGTACTTGTAGACAAGTGTACGCTTACGATTGCTTGACTCTCAGGTGGACGCTTACGATTAGTTACTCTTACAAAGAAGGTTATTATGCGTAAATAGGATTTAGTGACAGTTACGTAATTTACATTGGTTATTTTAACACTTAGTGATTCGTTGACAGCTCACAAGTGTATATATAGGAATGAGCTTTGTTAAGAATTATTCATCAATGCTTGTTAAGTGAAGTAGGGACCAAAGATGTAATATTTTAGGGTTGTCGATTAGGTTATGCACTGAGTGATATATTGATTATACTTCAATTATTCATTTATTATTTGGTTATACTTTTGTTTAAGTGTGATGCATTATTTTATTATTATTTATATATGTTATTTATATACTTGTTTGTTATGCATTATTTATGCATTTGTCCTAAGGTTTCTTGTGATTTTCATGTAACCCTAGATGTTATCCATGCGTCTGTGTGCGCATGCTGCTCCATCTGTGTACGGATTGTTAATGCATCTGTGTATGCATTTTGTTGCGTCTGTGTACGCATTGTTTTAGGGTCTGTTGTGATTTTCATCTTACCCTAATTGTTATTTGTTGCGTCTGTGAACGCATGTGTGTCATTTGGAGGATGCATTTCAATATGGTAGTTCATTGGCCTAGCTTTGCTAAGCTTTTTGTTTGATAGTTTGGGTGGCTTCTGCGGTCTATTTTAGACCAAAGAACAACAGACCGAATAATTCCCCCCCCTAAGCTCCTTAGCATGTGGAAGAGCTGGCCAACACAACCGGGAGCATGGAACAGCCATGGCGGAAGCAATAGTCAGCCAGTTCGAAAGATAATGGAGAAGCGAGGCACTCCATGTGGAACCATTGATCACCACCTGTAGATGTATACACCCTCTGCAAACTCAACATCTACATAGTATCAATGTCAACCATAGGGAGAATGTGTGAAACGACATTGGTGTCGAAAGTATGTAAGAGATGACGAGAGTAGAGGAGAGGATCAGGCTCTTTGTAAATTTCGGGCAATGTTGGGTTGTCTTGAAGGATCCTTTATGGGAAAAGTGTCGCAATTTTCTTCTTTAAGGTCGATACTGAAAAATGTAGGATGGGCGGAAAAACCAAATGTGCCATAGAGGGCAACCATTTGTGGGCAGAGACAATGGGATGCAGATTAGGAGTCGCGGAAGATTAGAGGGACTGTAGGAGAAGGTTTGGTCATGTATATCTAACCCCCCACCAATTCGGAAAATAATATCTTGTCCCACTAAGCATTCTTAATCGTTTCATTTTGTGACCAATGCTCGAAAAGGAATTTCCACAGACTCACTCTCAGTTCCGTTTTGGAATCAAAAGAGAAGCGGGTCCTTGGTGATTCACAGCATCGGCTTTGTGGTACCAATTGAAGTGAGAAGCCGAGTAGCCGTGGCTTAAATCTTGTCCGCTATCAAACCAATCTTGAGCGCAAATCCAGATCTAAGGATCACAGGTTTGGCCCCGCTGTCCATGAGAGAGTGAGAAGGAGTAACACCATTAACGAAGAATGACATTTGAGAATTGACAAAGAAACTGATATGAGGGTCTAGGTCACGGTGCTCATCAGGTGTAACCGGCTAAATAACTGAAAGACTACAGCTCAACTGCAACGCACTCAAAGCGGCAGCTGCAGCAACTTTGTTAACTACGGGAGACGCTTTGGGAACCTCGTTGACAAGAGGAGATGTTTTAGCGTCATCTATCATGGTAGAAAGAATGCTTAGCCGTTCTTTGACTCGATGCACATCATGTATGGTGGTATCAAGAATGGTGAGAGCTTCAACCACAATGGAGGAAGGCGTGTTTAGTAGAGGAGAGAGAGATTTTTTCTCGAACGAAAGTGGAATTCGATAATTCTGTAATTTACCGTCTCGGTTGTGGTAAGACGAGCCTTTATCGAAATTAGCTGCCCTTGTTAAACGGTAGAATCCTAGAGGATTTAGTAGGCCAACGAAAGCATGTGGCCAACGATTCTCCTCGCCATCACCGTGAATTAGGGTTTCATTTCAGCAATGAATGCAGCATATTGCTCTTTCATTATGGCAGCCATCATGACTTACACCTTGGCCTTTTCCCTCTCTTGTTGAGAGATCTTAGGTGGAGTCACCTCTTTATCGGTCTTTGTAGGAGGAGTGACGGGATTTTCTAAAACGAGCAAGAATTCCTCCTTTGTGAATCTGATACTGATACGAGAAATTGAGGTTTTTAACGTGACAACGATGGACATAGTGTCCCTTCTGTTGGCAATACGTGACTTATCTGGGCACATGCGGGCATCGTGCCTCGTGTTTCCACAACGGAAACACAATCTTTCTCCGAAATTAAATGGCGGGTTTCCCATGGTCGACGTCTTTGGAGGCCTATTGTTGGGCCATGGCTGCTTGGTGGAGAAAATGGGGAAGCGACTTTTTAACGATCATGAGCTTCCCACCAACATGAATGCATATCATATTCTACCGCATATTGAGCGGCTTAAACAAATGTAAATTTCAAACCGTAAGTTTGAGTGAGATGACTTTGTATAAAACGTTTTGATTGATCTGGAAACTGTCTAACAAATTTTTGAACAGCTTTCGCATCAAAATTAGGTAAAGTAAAGCTTCTCACAAATTCTCTATGCGAGCACGTAAAACCATAGCGGTTTCACCTAGTTTACGCGTGAAATTCATCAATTCTTTCACCTGATCGGGGTTTTGCATCCGATACTTGGCTTATAAGAAATCAAACATAACAGAAAGTGGATACCGCAACGGAATTCTCATCCTTAGTCGTGTTGGGACAACAGCTCGAGCGGCCACGGCATATTGGCGAGGAATTTTTGGGACTGCGAATTAAGGACAATACCCAAAGCATCTAAGACCTCAAGAAAAGTGACATGGTATAGAATATCCACTTAACCTATGACCTCTTGTGTACCATCAAAAGGAAAGGAAAATTTTGTCATCGCAAGTATAGCATCATACTTGCGGGAATAAAATGTAAGAGCCGACCGTCTCACGTATCGACCAAGAACAAGGAATGCTACACAAAGTTCAAATCGATCTTGATAACCAAATGCTAAGTCACACAGTTCGGTATCATAAAGCATACGAAAATGGGAAAAAACATGGTGTCTTTCATTCCCGAAAACCAAAATTGCATCTTCCCCATGCCCCCCTCTGAAGAGGAAGTCATGTCGTCAAAGGAAAAATGCGTTGGTGGTTCCAAATTTGGGCTAACCAGAAACTGAAATCTAGAGGATAAGAAAAAAATTCTTCTGAAAAGTCTCTTTCGGTTCTATCTAGGTATGACCTAGAGGAAACCAATGATAATGATGAGACTGTGGTCAATAGAGACCGCACTGACGGAGATCTAGGGGCCGCAACTGAAACTGGTGCGTCCATATACTCGGGGAAACTAGAAAGATCTAACTCCGGTGGACAAAAAATTGTCCCGCCGCAGGTAGATCCGAATTGATAACGTAACTCATTCTAATCCGTGGGCATAAACGAAGAGAAAACCCTCGATTATGACTGGAAATTTCGGAACGACCTAACGGAGGTGCGTCAAATGATAAGCCAATCCACACAAAACAAATGAACACACGAAGTCTGTAGCAAGACCTGGTGGTCAAATCTAGCAAAAAGCCAAAATACCAAAACCTCTACCCTGCAAACAATGGGGCAAGGCCGAAGGGCCACATCTATAAATACAAATAGAGAACTATCCAGACACTTTCTGGTGCAGATCTACAGTGGCACATACGAAAAAGTGTCTAAACAGTGTTACCCGCGGCATAATCTATGAAAGAAAATCCAATCTAGGTGGTCATTGGGAAACCTTAAGGCCACTTACGGCCAGATAAATTGCAAGGAAAACAAGAAAAATGCAAATGCTCAAAAAGAAAGGTTCGTAATAGAACCAATCCACATCAAACCTCTACACAAGTGTCCAAATTACAAAGGAACACTCTTGCACCCGCAAAGCACACCAAACGTAAAAAAAAAAAATTATAAATGTGAAGGAGTAAGAATAAGTTTAATTGCAAATATGAAAAGCTAAATGAATATAAGGCTCAAAATGATAAGTAATCGGGTGATTATCAAAGGTGAGCCGCGACTGATCGTCACAGTCGGGCTTTGCATTGCGCCAAAGCGTGATTTCGCACCACACTCCGAATAACCGTGCCCAAAACCACAACTCGACACCTATGCGATTAATATGCTGCTAGGGTATGCGTATGAGCGCTATGCCACGCTATACCCAACTATAAAGCAATGATAAGTATATGTTATAATTCGTGCAACTGTAATATATTGAATAATTTTTTTTATTTTGCTAGGTTTTCTAAATAATTAAATTTGGAACGAGAAAAAGAAAGAGAATATCAAATCCACCACAAACCAAACATCAACTAGCTACCAAATGAATTTGCAACAAAAGTAAAGAAGATAAAGAATATGAAGAAAACTTCAACGAAAAACACAAAATACGGTAGGATTAGGCAAAGAAGGTCTCCCAAACCCTAATTCGACGCTGTAATTATAGAGAATCTGCGACCAAGGGATGGTAATATGCTGACTTAGTGTTAATAATTCCAAAAAAAAAACCCTAAATTAGTACAAACCCCAAATCTGCGGCCCAAACCCTAAATCTGCAGGCAAACCCTAATTCTGCAGATTAACCCTAAAATCTGACTCAAATTCAGACCTAAATCTGCAGCCCAGAAAAAGAGTGGTAACAAGATAGGAGACAAAGATTGGAAGCAAGAAAGAAGAAAACAAAAAACAAAAACAAAATGTGTTTTTTTTTTTATAAAATAAGATTTATAAATTTAATTATTTTTATAATTTTTTTTTCCAAAGCAAAAGTGAAAGCGAAAGCAAAAATGGAGAGAAAATAAGAGGAAAACTCGTAGAAAGATAAAGCGGGATCAAAAGGAAAAAACCAAATCAAAAATAGGTGGAAGAAAATTTAGAAATGAAAAGATGGATTTTATATTGAAAATAATGTATTTTTATATTTTTTTTCCTTTAGATTTTTGTTCTCACACCAAACTGAGAAGCAAAACAGAAAATGAAAGGTAAATTGGAAAGAAAATAGAAATACCAAACCAAGAAACAAAACTGAAAATGAAATGTCATATATTTTTTTATAAATTAAAATTTATATTTTAAAAAAAAAAAAAAAAAAAAAATAGACTTTTTAGAAAAGTTCTTTTGGACAAGAATACTAAGCCACGAGGTAGCCACTAGGCTCTCGGGTCTTTATTGTATTCTCTACAAGAGTTATCTCAAAGAGGCAGCAAAGCAAATAAACAATTTCAACCAAACAAGGAAAATTCCCAAAATAAGGCCAAAATGCACTTTCCCACTCCCAACCGAAATACAAGCAAAACAAACACAAACACTCCAAACCGTTCCGCTGCCCGTAGAAGGCGCGGCTGGATCTGGATGCCTCTCCACACGAACTTTACCCCACCACTTCCCAAAAAATAACAGAAGTTGGAGGGAATTTCGGACTTGGCTTTGAGCCGTGTGGATTAAAGAGCGTGGGTAGAAGTACAACAAGGAATAGTCTTAGTCTATCTAGCCTCTACAACTAGCTAGCAATAAGAGAGAAAAACGTGAGCAATCGGTGATAGAGAGCAAGAGAAAATTTAGCCTAAGTAAGAGCTACACTAGGCCTAAGCGAAACTAGCCTACGTCTAGCCTACTTTACATGCATGAAACTAATTAACGTGTTGGCCAATAGGCGGACAACATCGTCTGTGGTACGCTCAACAAAATCCACCGTCCGAAAGTAAAAACCCTCCCTAACTACATGTACGCGCGAACCTACATGGGTTCGCGACTTAAATATATAAAATGTATCGAAGCGTCACCCGTAAATCACGATTCGCCTCCAAACGATACTCCGCGTCCATACTCCGAAATCGCTTGCATATGCACAAAACGAAGCATATTGCACGAATTACTCGAAATTGAAATACTTGCGCACGAAATGAAAGTATCGCACGAAATTAGTACGGTTCAACAAACATGCAAAAAAATGAACCGACGCGAAATTTCGCACGTGCGAACGAAACAGCTAGACGTGCGTCAGAGGTCGCAAAAAGCAAAAAAAATCATACCCGAAACCGACCGTTTTTTTTTTTTCAAAATCTGAGTAACGACGCCCGGCCGAGTTTTGTCACGCTCCAAAATTGTTAACCGTTAACCGACCGTCGTTTATGAAAAAAAAATTAACCGAATCTTGATTTTTCGCGACTAACCGTGCCAGTCCGTAACCGAAAAGGTACAAAATTAATCAATGTACGACGGAATAAGCCAATATTTACGATTTGTCGCGTTGCCTAAAAATTGTGAAATGAATAGTGTACTACACCGCCAATCGCTATTAGCGTTGTGTACGCTAATCCCGTCCCGCCTTTTTTTTTTTAATTCCCAAATAGAATTATCCACACTATTTTAAAAAAACCCCTAATTCCTAATTAGAGTAATCGATTTCTTCCAAAATTTGCAAATTCCCAATTAGCGTAAACCACGCTAATTATTCGTATACGCTAAAGAAACTTCTACGCTAATAGCGATTGGCGGTGTACTGTGTCAGATTTGCGACGCTTTGTCGCGTTGCCTAAGATTTGCGAAATGAATAGTGTACTACCGTGTCAGATTTGCGCGCTTTGTCGCGTTCCCTTTGATTTGCGAAATAAATAGCTTACTACAGTACCGTGTCAGATTTGCGACGCTAATCATGATGTCATGTACTTCCACGATGCCAAAGAGTACAAAGTACAAGAATGTTGGATTATATGGACAGTACAAAATTTTCATTTTTTTTGGTTTTTTGGTTGACCGACCGTAACTGACCGTTTTTTTTTCCTGGTGAATCAACCGACCGTAACCGCCCGACCCCCAAAATTTGGCAACCGAATCCGTTCCGGATCCGGCGCGGGGCGGTCGGTTAACGGTCGGTCACGGTTTCGGTTGACCGTTTGCGACCTCTGACGTGCGTGCATCAAATCGTGAGTGCATGCATGAAATCGCGCGTGCATGCAAAAAATCGCGCGCGCGTGCCTTAAACCGTGCGTGCATGCGAAATACCGCGAGTGCATACAAAATACCTCGCGTCCGTGCAAAATACCGTGCGTGCATGCGAAATACCGCGCGTGCATGTATAATACCGCGCGTGCGTGCAAAATACCGTGCGTGCATGCGAAATACCGCGCGTGCTTGCAAAATACCGCGCGCGCGTGCAAAATACCGCGCGTGCGTGCGAAATAGTAGTGTTGAGTATCGGGTAAATTCATATCGCGATAATATCGATATTCGATATATTGAATATCGATCGAGAAGAATCCTCGATATATCGTACCGATACCAACATAAATCATCGCGATATATAGTATTTTTTAAATTTAATATTTTTATTTTTTTATATAATATGTTATTTTAGCGAAAAAAGTCAAATTGTCTAATACGCCACGTACGCCGTGATTTTCGTTCCGTGACTTAAAGGTAGACGCCGCAAAATGTAACCGACAAAAAAGTACTAATTCTATAATTCTAATGATTACTTATTTGGGGTATGGCTACACGAGGAGGTCTCTGTAATAGTACGGACAACAAAATTTATGTATTACAGAGGCCTCGGGTACATCAAGTATCGTTTGTTAATAAGTTTTACATACGTGTTCTGATATGCGTGGTTCCACGTAAGCTGACTATCAAATCTAAAAAATCATCAAATATCTGGAGACTGACCTTTTTCGTCTGGAAAATCGTACTTGCGTATGACGTACGTGTACTTCACAATTGTACCTCATCAATGTACCTCATAGATCTCCTTCAATCTGCTGACTCTCAGGAAAAAACCGTATATCTTTCCGGCAAAGATTTTACAATCACTTTGTCAGAAGTCACGTGACTTTGATAACCTGTGAGATTTTTTTTTTTTAAAGCTTCGATATATCGCGATGATTTGAAATTCGATATATCGAAGCGACATATCGATTATCGGGTACCTGAAATTCGATATATATCGAATATTGGCAAACTGTCCTCGATACCCAACACTACGAAATACCGACACGATGCAGCATGACATGAATTCCATTTAGGATGGCTTTAATGTATATGTCATTATAACTTGTTTTGTTAATAAATTTATATTCTTGAGCTTCATCATTATTTTTTCATCTATAATTTATATTCGTACGCTTATTTTTATTTTTTTATTATTATTTGGTTTGTCATGATGTTGTTTTGGCATAAACCTTATTTATTGATCATGGTTAGTATTTGTATGATAATTTTTTTATTTTTTTTTGTTCCCAGGTTTTTAAGCATTTTGTCAAGCATTGTTTGATGTTGGTGTTTCGTACAACAAAAGTGTTGACATCGACCAACTACTCCCGTCTGTCAATAGCGTAAAACACTACATTATATCTTCTGCCAAATATATTCGTAGTTTGATCATCCCAAAACTTAAACAAAATATTGATAACAATATTTTTGTCGCATTTACAACCGATATCTGGACCAAGACAATAAAAAGAACCTCATTCATGTCGGTAACCTCTCATTTTATTGACAAAGAATTTAAACTTCATGCACGGACGCTTCAAGTCGATCATTTTCCGGAGGAAAAACATACCGAGAGCGATGACGAAAATGAGGTTCTTATTATCACCGACTAAAAAACGCTCGTTAACGACCAAATGAAACGTTATTTTGATTTAAAATTAACCAAAGACGAAAGATTGAACTTTAACATACTTGAATGGTGGAAAAAAAAATCAAATGTACGTGCGAAAGATGGAGGATTTCCTATTCTAACCGGTGATGCTAGATCTATTTTAGCTATTCCGGCTTCTAGCTCCATGTCCGAATGCAATTTTTCGGATGCCGTGAACACGATAACAAAGAAGAAGAGCTCATTAGCGGCTTCAATTGTTAGTGATATTTTGTGTGTTAGATCCAACCGAGAATATAAGAGTTACACGCAAAATTAGGAACAAATCTCTTGAAGGAGGTGATTGTCGAGGAAAAATAATATTCATAAAGGGAGATTGCAAAAAGACAAAATAGTAAAAAGAAGAGGTACACAAGCTGTTTTTTTGCAAAGGGAGATGTACCACTACACCACTCATTGTTATTAGTGTTAATAAGTCGCTACTACTTGTAGCCAAAAATAACAAAATATAGTTAACAACATTATTTAAAGACGTGGACTATAACCTGCCATGTCTCCTTGCATTAAATAGTATTATTAATCATACTTTTCCATTAACACTACACCGCGAATCGTAAATAGCATATTAACGCTAATTCCGTCACCACGAATTTTGACCCAAAAACCTTAAAAATAATAAATAACTATAAAATTATATTTATATTATTCAAGGTACTTTTTGAATCAGCGTTAACAACTCTAGTATAGTGCCGTTTTAAATAGTGTGGCTTACGATCGATGTCTGACAGTACAAAATTGTACCGTATTAACGAAAAAAGTACAAAAAATGATTTAATACATGCCGTTATGATGTAATTGCGTTTTCACAAACCGCGTAGTGCAAACGTCATAATGACGCGAAATTGTACGTTTGTCAAATTCTGTATGTGTACCTAAAAGATATTAAAAGCGGATAATTATCACGGACAGAAACCCAAATTAGAGTTACTGATAAACTAGAGTAAAACTTTTTTTTGAAAAAACGAAAAAATCTAAATTAGAATGGATAACATTAATTATTTATTCGCGATAATTACGATTCGCGGTGTAATAAATGCTTAACGCTAATAACAACGACCGTTGTAATTTTGTACTTTTTCGGTTACGGGCGGGGACGGTTAGTCGCGAAAAATCAAGTTTCGGTTAACTTTTATTTTCGTAAACGCCGGTCGGTTAACGGTTAACAATTTTGGAGCGTGACATAACCTGGTCGGGCGTCGGTTACTCAGATTTTGAAAAAAAAAAACGGTCGGTTTTGGTTATGTAAAATTTTGACTTTTGCGACCTCTGCTTCCGATGACCTATATTATCAATTAACGAACAGCAAAGGGCTACGATATATCGAGCCAGGAAAAATAAATTGTTCTCGCAGATATATTTGTATTAAAATAGTATCATTATGCCCTAATAACATATATTATATATAATTATGCTTTATACAGTGTATAACATGGAATGTCATGTCGCAAAATTCAGTCGGTACTTTGTCGTACGATTGTACGGAACTTAAAGTCCCTAGTCCATAGGACAAAAAGTACAAGACTCTTTTTTCTAAGTCCAAATTTTACCATGGTACAAAACAATTTCTGAATTTCTGATAAGCGGATCAGGAGACTTCAAGCAGGAGTCTTTAAATGTTATATCTCTTCATTTTTTTTACCCCTTCCATACCTTGACATCTTTCCATAGCAAGTTTTGTAATAAAGTTTACGTGACTGCACGAAGACTTCTACCTATAGACATGAAATTACGTGACAGACCTGTTGCCGGCAACACGCTTTTGTTTGAAACGAGGAATACTTTATAGCCAGATGATATCATCGAGAAACGTCGACTTTTTTTTGTTTGGGGATCGGGAAAACGTGAACCAGGATTGCATCCCAAAACTTCAGAAATATAACAGTTTCTAGATACCATCTGAAATCATAACACATCAAAGTTCCTTGTGGACGTTATTGGAAACCAATGTTTTTTTCATGTTTCTTCGAAATTGTTACCTTAACATCCGAATGCGGCCCTCATTTGCTGAGAACAAAAGTTGATGTTAAATTCGAAAGCTGTGTTAACAGCAACAGTTTTTGATTATGATTCATCATCTCATATGGCTTTTTACCTTCTAGTTTCTTAGCATCATCGGCCGTCAGCTCAGTGAGTACGTGTAAGTCAATTTATAGTTTCCCAAATATTTATAGAGTCTGTATCCAAATCTGAAATTCTGTCAATGTTGCATGGGAGTAAAGGGGAGCGGAGGAAGGGGGGAAGGCAGGAAGGAGGCGGAGGTTGGGAAGGAAGGAGAGAGTGGGCGAGATAGATGGAGAGAAGGCGAATAAGACGGAGGAAAGGAGAGAGGATGGGGGGTCAGGGTGGGTGAGGGCTGGTGTGAGCGAACTGATTGTGAAGGGTAAAGGCGGGAGATAGGAGGGTGGAACAGAGGGAGGGAGGCAAGGAGTATTGAGGATCGGCGATATTCAACATATCGCATGGGCGCCAAAGTGAAAACTTTGGTTAAATGGCCAAGCCGGGGATCGAAGCCGGGACCTTGTGTTAGACATACACTAGCTCTACCAACTGAGCTACCCGGCCGATTGTGCATGCAAGCGCCTGAAACCGAATTTACGGCAATGAACGGCGCACTAGCGGAACCAGCATATACTGCGATACACACGTGTGGAGTCCGAAGTGGACATTCCTCCAACAGGGAGGAAAAAGAAAGAAGGGTGGGAGGGATAGCAGTTAGGAGGGAGGAGCAATGAGGGTGGGGGGAGGACAGAGGAGGATGGAGGATGGAAGGAGGGAGCTATGAGCGGTGGTGTGGGAGGAGAGGAGTGAGAGGTGAGAGGAGGGAGGAAGAGAGGAGGGACGGGAAGGGGAAGGGGATGGGAAAGAGGAAAAGGAAGGGGAAAGAGAAGGGGAAGGGGAGGGGGAGAAGAAGCACGAGGAGAAGAAGAGGAAGAAGAAGGTAAAGAGAAAAAGAGGTAAAAGAAAAAAAAAAGAGCATTAGACGAACATCAAGAAGGAAGAGAAAACGGGATGAGGGAGGGATGAAAAATTAAAAAACAAAAATGTAAAAAAAAATAAAAGACTTTGAAGCTGGATAATGTAAACTGGTTGTGGAAATTGAAAATTGCATTCCAGAAACTGAATTTTGGACATTGGTAATTGCAAACTGGATATAGACGATTGATATTAGGATTTGGAAATTGGACAATGACAACTAGTATGAAAAAATGACAGCGCAAACAATATAATTTACAAAATACATGCCAAGAATTCACATTTATAATCAAATTTTCAATTGTGATGAATTTTTCACAACTATTTTCATTTGATATGATTTACAGAACAGTTTCAATATTCAAAATCTAAGTGTTGCAGTTTAATTTCTTTATAATTGTGATTGCTATTTGCGATTTCAAAATTCCTATAATTCCAACATAATAAACACAATGGTGAATAATGGTGATTTCACGGCATATTCGTGTGGGCATATTAATGTCTAATGGATGTGGGTACTCGAATGGAGCCATGGCATGTACTCGCTTTTACTTAAAACATGATAAACGAAAAGTAAACAAACACAAGTTACCACGTCAACTACATGATACACCTAATTACAAAAGATCCAAAATGAAAATCAAACTTTCAAAAATGCTTTAACTATAATTTACCCGTGATATTCCAAAAATGAAATGAAACTGTCGGTTAACAAAAATAAAATAGTGCGTAGGTGGGTTGATGTAACTATATTGTACGAAAGGCAGCCTTAGTCACTAGTTCACACCTACCCTTCACAAACCTTTTTTCCCTCTTCCTTGTCTTCATTCTCTACCCTCTCCTCTTCTGTCACCCCTCTCCCATCTCCAATTTCTACCCTGCCTTTCTCCTATTCAGTCTCCCCTCTCTTCTCCTCTCCATTATCTACCATTTCTTCCTCTTCCCTCTCCTCTCCCTGACAATATTCTCTCTTTCCCTCTCCATTCCCCAACCCTCACCTGTCCTGTAAAGAATCAACTCTACCCTCGGTTGCATGGGAATCGACTCGTCCGAACGGCGCATGGCTTCGATATCGATCAAATGCACCAATATTGGGACAGTGCATTGGAAAAAAAAAAAACAATTGACGTCATATTGGGTACCCTCTATGCGATATGGTTAACCTCTTGGGTACCGGTACAGTGCATTACATATCTTTAATTATGCGGCTGTATCTTCTACTTCAAAAAATCTCTAACTCAAGTTAATTGAATTACAGGTTAGCGTACAGACTACATATGTTCCTGAGCAATCAAAAGACAACCTAAATGCTACCGACAAATTTCCTGCAGATGGTGCTCGTCGGGACATACGAAAATAAGAGATGGTAAACTCACGGTAAAAACCATGACATGTTATTCGCACAGTTCTCAACCATTCAACTAAAATTTCTTCCTAATCAAGCAGCTCAGCAGATGGGGTTCATACTTGTGTGTGAATTGCAATTGCAAAGGGTTTCGCTTATTATCTGGTATAACAAAATTTACCAATTAACCAATAACGTGCAGGAGGTAATCCAATGCGCTATGGGGTGGGATTACGGAAACTGTTGTATTTCTGACTGTTTATATACAAATTACATTTAATTCCAAGGATAAGGCAATAACAAACGAATCAAATCTTGTAGGAAGTGTAGGTTTTACTGAATGGAATTTCATGTAGGACTTCTTATAATATCGATACACTCAGTATCAGTACACTATTATCCCCTGTTCAAAACAATGTTCCAGTAAAAAGAAAATTGTGAATGCTGAGACAAACTAAATGTTCAATACAAAGTCATATAATAAGTGAAAACTCATCATTATCATCGATTAAACGCATTTTTTTAAACCTTGAGATTGCAATGAGTATCTCACAAATAGAAAAAAACTGTATTATTTACAAAAATTGCAACAAATTTTGTCTAACAGCTTTCTCATTAGACCAGCCTAAAGAAACTAGCCTCCCTAGAAACCCGAATAAGTCAAAATTGGAGATCCATCAAACCTAGCCTCCCCCGTAATTACAAATAATTTTATCCTCCCAACCTCTCTTCAGTGACCCACATTTTAAAACCCCAGAACAGACAAGTTTAACCTATGCAAAATGAACAAAAAAAAGGAAGCCCTAAACAAGAGCCGATCCCTTCACATATTCTGTGATTGCCAGCGCCACCAATCCCATCATCGCGGCTCTCCCATTCCACATTTCCGCCTTTGAAGTGAAAACTCCTCCAATTCCTCCGGATCGAGCCTCCGGAGTGATTCCCTGGAAGAGAGGCACCAGAGAAGCAACGGAAAACAGACCGATGGTACATAGAAACGAGATGATCGAAGCTCTATCCGCAAGCTGGCGGGTCAGAGGAGCTCCGGTGGCAATCTCCACCCCCACACAGGCGATAAACCCCACCATGGCGAGACGCCCGTTGATGGTTTCCGGACCACTTCCTCCGAAGCCCAAAACATCGAAAAATCCGTTAGAGATCTGTGCAGGGAAGAATAAAAGGAGAGTCAGAAGGCGGTACATGAAAGTGGAAAAAATTTAAAATTCAGGTAATTTTGTCTGAGTACTTGATAGATTATTTGGTGATTTCTGATCTGTTAAACCACAGAGTAAATAACTTAGGAAAAAAAAGTCAGGAAATTTTTGACTGAAAAGCTGACAGAAGAATGGGGAAAGAGAGATTCAAGAGGAAATGTAACAGGTAGTGATGAAGGCTAAATAATCTTGGACTTTCAAATGGGAATTATTTCCAACTGAAACTTCGTGGAATCTCACCTTGCTTGCTTCTGCCACTGTGGGAGTAGGAGTGGGAGCGGGGGGAGGAGCCTTTGTGGGAAGGGAAGGAGAGGTAGAGGGGCCCTCATTGGTGGGCTCAATCTGATTCGTCCAAATTCAATTTATCCAGTTAGTCCCAAGCCAAACATTTCATTATGCGGCAGCCTTAAGTTTGTTTTCTAAATGTCAACCTTCCCCTCTTTCAAAAAAATATTGCTACTATCATTTACACATATTTTTACATTGTTCAAAAGATCCCCTCATTTCCACATATACCGATTAATATCTTTAAAACTTCGCTACGTCTATGGCATTATCAGACAAACATAAAGACAAGCCTTCCTCCTTTGAGGTGGGTTTGCTGACGTGGCAGAGTCAGTTCCCACACCTGACATCTGATAGCTCTCTGTCGGCGCATTCCCATTGGCTGACATCTCCCGACAGTCGTACGAGAAGGAGAGATACGGAATAGGGAGAGTCCGGTGACATTGCTAGGTGACAAGGCTGCCATGGCTGCCATTTCTAGTTTCCGAAAATAATAGAAAAGCTTACGTCTCTTTTGGTAGAAGAAATGTCAGGAAGTCTTAAATTTCTAAGAAATATGTTGGAGGAGAAAGTAATCAGCCTGAAGAAAATATGTGTGATTCCTTGCACAAATAGAGAAGTTCTCTACCTTCCAGCTGAAGAACTTTCACGAGCAGCTGTCTGTCTGGACCCACGTGGCAGAATTTGAGCTGCTCATTCCTGGGAACGCAGTCACACGCCCGTGAGACATACGTGGCAGTGTGGGAAGCCTTCCTCAAAGTATGGAGAAGAGGCTTCCGAACTCGAACTATCTTGCGAACGAAATTCGGTTATTGGAGAGCCTCCCGCCGCAGACATTAGGGGAGATTCATCGTACGGCAGCACTGTACTTCGATAGCGGCCACGTCGGCACCAAAATAACCGACGGCTGAATTCGACCGTCGATCTACACGTGTGGATGAAAATCGGGGGCTTGGGAACCCCCGGGTGTGTCCGGAACCACAAGCTATCATTGGGTCGAAAAAAATTGTACGAATATTTTAACGTTCATGGCACGTGGCTGTTTTAGACTGTGGTTCCTGCGTTATTGGACGTATCTAGTGAAGATTCGAAAAAGTAGGGGTCGATATACGGACCAGTGAGTACGGATGGAAGCTTGAGAACCGGGCCAATCGTGTGGCGCACGAGTGAGGTGCGTCATCGTACGGACAGAAGAGTGTGAGAAGGCCGCGTCCCATACTGGAAAATTCAACCAATAAGAAATTTTTTGACGGCGTGTCACGCTCCTAAGCGAAAGTCACTCAGTCCGTACAATTATTTCTGGCGAAAAATCCAGAGTTCCAGACCGTCCTCTCAAGTATTTAGTCGCGCTGATCCCAGGCAAAAGTTGTCAATTCGAGTTTCTCCTCTACTTTTAACTAAGGTACAATTACCGTCGATTGAAGCTTTTCCCCATCTACCCTTTTCCTCTTCCCCTCATCTCTATCCGGCTTAATTCCATGGCTGCCATGACTGCATTCTCTCCTGCCGCAACAAAGGTCTGGACTGCTCTGCCAGGTGGCACTGCCGCAAGTCGACAGGTTGCAGCTTCCCGACAATGCGTCGTTCACCGAGGGACGATGAGGATGGTGGTGCGATGCGAGGCCGAGGTGAGAGATAGAAAAATCAGGGTCAGCAATACAGAAGAGATTCTGACTGATTTTAAATATCATTTTTTTGTCTTGTACTGAGAGTGGAGGGTCAAGTTGGCAATGCAGACATTATTTAGTTTCAAAAGAGGAGAGACAGATTGAAATTTGAAATGGAATGTTTATCTGCCTGAGAATTGGTTCATGTTTTCAACTTTTTGGGACTTTGAGGAAACTGAGAGAGGGAGAGAAAGAGAGAGAGAGAGGAGATGTAAAGCTAGAGAGCGAATCGTTGTTCACATCATTTGTGTATACACTTGAGATTTTTTTTGGGTAATGCTTTGACTTTCGGTAGGATGATTGTAGTTTGGAGGGCGAGGAGTAATAGCCATGCGAGTAATGTGTACGAAATTGGCTCTTTACTTTCTATTTTGTTTTCTATCTTCAGTCAAGCGACAAGGTTAAAAGCTCTGCGCCTTCTCCAGCCGTCTCCATCCCTCCCACACCTCCCCCACCAGCTAAGGTAAATTTTTGGTTCCTTTTTAAAGTCCAATGTCTCGGTAGACCTAATGTCTCTCCTCCTTCAATATCCAGCTCCCTCTTTCTAGACTTGTTTTTGCCTGCAATCCTCGCTCTTTCTTTACCCACATAGCGTGCCTTTCCCTTCCGATCCTTACTTCCTTTCTGACATTGTGGCTTATTGCTTGTCCCTTGTGGCTACAAGTGTCAATTCATCAGAACCTAATTGTACTTTAGTATCTCTTGGCTTGCTATCTTGGCATTTGCCGACTCAAAGTACTTCTCTTTGATGTGAAAAAATTTGAGTCCATGTAATTCATGGGAGTTTGTAACTTGTTTTGTATATAAAACTCACGGAATTTTCCAATCCCTTTACGTTCAAACAGGCTCCAACTGTAATGGATGTCTTCTCCTTCGGAGGAAGTGGTCCGGAAACCATTAATGGCCGTCTCGCCATGGTGGGATTTGTTGCTTGCTTGGGGGTGGAGATTGCCTCCGGGGCTCCCTTGAGTCGCCAGCTTTTGGATTCTGGTTCGGAGAGCTGGTTCCTATTTACGGTGGCTTTGTTTTCCGGAGCTTCTCTGGTGCCTCTCTTCCAGGGAATCACCCCCGAAAAGGAATCTGGAGGAATTGGAGGGGTTTTCACTTCGAAGGCCGAAATGTGGAATGGGCGAGCTGCTATGTTGGGATTGGTGGCTCTTGCGATTACCGAATATGTGAAAGGATCGGCTCTTGTTTAGGAATTTTTCCTTTCTGTACAATGTCAAGGCTCTTGTCTTAGGGTTTAGAGTTGTGAGGCAGGGATTGATGGGATTGGTGGCTGTTGCGATTATGATATGTGTAAGGGATCGGGCTAGTTTGAGATTTCCAATTATTCAAGGATATGGGAGAGGTAATTGGGACAGAGAAAGATAGTGAGTTGCTTGTATAAAATTTTTTTAGTGAGAGAGTAGGGGGAGAGAGATTTCTGTTTGTTTCAAGAAATGTTTTTGTAAAACTGTGAACTATCTACCAGAATTCTTATTTTCTGATGTCTATTTGATGTGCTTAATTTTGATGTCTTATATTTGATGTTGTTTTTCGGAGATGACTTCATATTGAAAGCTGTTGTCGGTTGGGGTTTTTTTTTTTAAGTAGCATTTTCTAATCACCAAAACACGACCATTCTTTTTCTTATGTTGGAAAGGTCAGCCAGAATTTTCTATTGCTATTAATTCCAAGTACGTTGGTAAGTTTAAGTTGAAAGTATTCACAGTGAATTTAGAGGTCATGGTTAATAGATCTATCCGTGGCTTATTTCCTTTTTTTGTACTTTAGGCCTTCTTTTCATTCCAAACCAGTATCATCTCTTTTTAGACAGAGAGAAATGAAGTAGACTGGTATTAGGTGTATGTCTTGACAATTGTTTTCCAAAAACTATACCGAAGCTTAATGATATAGTAGCCATATCCCAACTAAAAAAAACAAACCAGAAAAAACTGAATGCTATCATTTTTTCAGGGAGTGGCCTACTTTTCCATCAATGTTACTCCTGAACTACTGGTCATTCTACATCATGGTCTTCTAATAGTTGGTCCATGCTCGCCTTAAACAAACAAAAATGGGGGAAAAGGAAGGTGAAGAAATTGGGGGTGCAAAAGGTATCTCTTCTTTAAAAACACCTATTGTTGTAGACTTTGTCCTAGCTTGTTTTCTTACATGCCATCAATGTACTTGTGTGTCACACAATCCATGGTATTAGGTTCCATTCCTTATCCATTATGTACTTAATTGTCTGCCAGAATGTCAGGGGCCTCCCGTTTGTGGTGTCCAAAGAAACTTGAATAAACTGTAACGGTGGAGCGTAATTTTTCTATAAACATTTAGTCTGAATTTTCTACCCTTGGTGTCTCTGATGGCTATCCAGCTGTTGAATCTGATCTGTTCCCTGAGGCAATTTCGAAAATCTTTTCCGTGTCTATTTTTCTTTCGATTCTTCAGGGAAAATCTGCTATCATTTTGTTGATATACCATTAACTTCTCTTTGAGAAATTACCTATATTCCTCCATTTAGTCCTCATACCATCTTTTCTATTCTATTGTTTGGACATCCTGTTCTGCGGTCTATTCTTGTTTCATCGTTCTTGAGAAAAAATAGAAACACAAATGTAGGTAATTTTCTTAATAGAAAAAAAAAATCACCAGGAAAAGCCACTCGCTCCTTCAGAGCATGACTGGCATTCTTACGTTTCAAAATCCCAAGTTGCACTGCAGAAACGTTTCTTGCACGTTTTTTGCAGTTCGTTTATCAAATGAAACTGCAGAAGAGAGCACAACCATTTGAGGCATGCAGTGATTTATGTCTCAGTACAACAACCCTAGAGGTTAATATCTCCCACAAAGAAAAACACGGCTTTAATAAAAAAGTGAGATGGACGATGGTAAGTCACTGTACACGAGAACTGAAAAAAAAAAAAAGGTAGCCAGCAAAGTCAAAACTGAAAAACGATATGCAGAGGGAAGTAGGTAAAACGGAAAAGGAAGACGGGGGAACTAACCTAACCCACAGTAGAAAGGCACTTAAAATAAAGGCTCCCGAAGAAGCAACAACCACTAAAGAAGGACACAAATAGTGTGCTTAAACCAACATTACCTAGCCAAAACTCTACATGTCTAAAGATCTACGAAAAGCAACCTCTTAAGTCCCCCAGGCTCGAGAGAGCATGCTGAGGGAGTTATGGAACACGCTGATGATCCATAACCGCAATAGTCAATCGAAGGAGGATAAAACCCTACACTTGTTGTAAAGCCACAGGTAAACATTGACGGTAAAAAGAAGTAATGCCTCCAAAATGAATTGTTGAAAGTCGAAGACACCATTTGGAACACGAAAGACAAAGGTAGCGAGAACGAGTGTTCCCAACCGAAAAAAAAGAGGCGAGAGTGGACGCAATAAGGCACCAACTTCTCCAGTAGGGGGGGGATATAAAACCCAACTGACGGGAAGGGATGCCTAAAATGTGAGTTGTATGCCGAGACTCGCGATAAAAAACCCCACAACCTAACAAAATGTGGAGGACGTCTATGAGGCGATCATTAAAGGCTGAAAGGGACGAGACATGCTGGGGTGGGAGGGAAAGTGCATGTAAGGTAAGAGAGGTGGTGGGGGAAACACCGTATCAAAAGAACAAAAACCACCTAAGGATTCGGAAGGTCGGAAGGTCCTCCACGTGGGTCAAATTTGATTAAAGAGCATAATTTAGAAACTTGGTCACGAAGTATCCGAACCAAGTGGGCGACCGAATAAACCAATGCCATAGGATGGAGGAGTTTGAAAACCATGAGGGGGAGTAAAGGAAGGAGGGATAGAACGAGGTGACCAAACAACACACAACCGAACATACTATGAACACGAGAGTTCAACAAATCCTATGACATACAATAGAGTTCAATATCTCCTATGGAATACCCTAGAGTTCGATACTTGCCATGGGATACACTAGAGTTTAATGTCTCCTATGGAATACACTAGAGTTTAATATCTGCCATAAAATATGAGTTCAATATTTACCGTGAAATACACTAGAGTACAATATCTCCTATGGAATACACTAGAGTTCAAAACCTGCCATGGAATACACTATGTACCATGTCAATTTAATGCACCTTTATCCTCATATGCGTCGTCACGACGATGTTCCTTTCCCTATTATTCCTCTTTTTTTTTTGTGGTAGTGGTTTCAGACTCAAACTTATGGATGTGGTTGTAATGGTATATATCGACTCTATGGATTTACTCTTATGTTTTCAACACACTTGTATCTTACGTTAAGTATCCAAACTTTATTGAAATCGCCAGTGATAAAAACACTTCGAAGAAACGAACCAACCGACGCACATGAGAGTGAAAAGTTATGCGTAGACTTTTGTGTCTACGCCGGGATGAACGTTTTTGACAAAGAAACAAGTAATGTGTGATCTCTTACGTAGTTCTCCTAGAACAATCTTCCATAGTTTGCGTAGCTTGTTTTACCTTTTTCTCGTGGTTTTCTGTCCTATTGCCGTTCCTTCTCAGTAGCATGTATAATTTCATCCCAGCCTTTTGTTCTCTCTAGGGATTACTTTTCTTGTTATTTTGGTGTAATTTGATGGTTTCCTTGCTTTGATCCCCTTGAAAATTGTCTGAATTTTAAATAATCCTCACACATTCACAATCGCTTATGTGCTCACGAGCGCAAACTAATACCAGCTAACAATGGTTACAAAAATGTGCAATCACATATCATGTTTCTAGTGAATTCTCTCCCTCGTCTGAATTTCACTTTGTTTCTGCTATTGTTAACATCCCTTCTCTAACTTCCCAGAACTACTCTGGATTATGCTTCTATCAACAACTAATAACTGTGGGTCAAAGATCAGCTTTGTTTCCTGGAAGAGGTTGTCCTTCCCTTCCCTAACAAAAATATAGTTTGCACTAAATAGACTTTATTGGGCATTATAGATTGTGTCCATTCAACATCTAGTCACGTGCATTTATTTGGGACATTTTTTTTTGCTGTTTCAGGTTACCTCAACAACAGTCTGGTTGAAAAGTCATCTATAAGTCAGATTTTTTTTTTTGTTATTTTTTTATAGCGTGATGTTGAGCCCTCATTTTAAGAGCGTATTCTGATGAGGGTCGGGGACTCTAGTTAGTCGATATTTGTTTACTTTCCTTAGCTTTACTAAACTCTGATATTTTGACATTGTTTTCTGTACGGTTTTAACCTCGCCTCTTTATCGTAACTTTGCTAGTCAATTGGTTTTCGTAGTGTTCTCGGTTTCTTCTACCACGATCTCGTGTTACATTTTCATCTTAACCTTTTAATCTCCTATGGTTTGGCATTTGCGCTTTCTCAATTAAGATTAATTTAATTTCAGTGGATAGCGAATACCAAAAAAATCGTTAAACCATTTCAAACCATTCTCATTGGAGTAACTTCAATGGATTCCTCGCATCTGAATTGGTCGATGCATATACTTTTAAAGACCGTATTATTATCTTTTAAAGACACTAATTCGAGTTCAACTGTTGTTGAGAGTCGATGGTCAAATGGTTGATATCAAATAACGACAAAATTGACCATCAGCCAAGAATACATGTGCAGGCATTCACCATTGCTCCAGAATTTTTAGGGTTTTTTAGGGTTTTTTATGGTTTCACATGTTCGTAGCCAAGCATTTTCTATTTTTTTCGAGATGTGCAACCACCCTAATTGCATTATTTGTCACGACAGTTAGGAAATAAGAATGGAATTCATACATGTCTCCCTAACCTAAGAACAGTTGTCGTAAAAATAACTATCTTTTTGTTTCAGTCGTATATTGTAAAGGTGGCCGATAAGGCAACATGGTGTTTCTCTTTTGTTAATGGTTGGCAAATCAGGATGCCCGATCAGAAAAAATAAAGACCCTTAGCTACAAAATAATTCGGAAACCACACAACAAATCGTTGCCTAAAAGGCAAAGCAAAAAAAACCACTCATGGGGCAAAACACGAGTAGATCGTGACTACGAGGCTTACATTGCCACAAAAGATTTTTTACACTTCATGATTTCTCCATCGTCAAGTTTCTGTTCATTAGAGGGGCCAGCTGGCGGCTAGACCAGAAACCACTACCAGAGCTAAGAAATATCAATACAAGGGCGGTTTTTATTTCAAAGAGTGTGAATGATTTTGAACCGCTAAAAAAATAGTGTCAAGAAAAAAAAAATATACCAATAACACTGCTTCAAAGTCAAAGAAATTACCAGGATTGAACTAGGTTTATTAATGTGAACAGGGATTCAAAGTGCACTGCCGTGAGCACAAAAGAGGGACAGAACTCTTTGTCAGAAACTCACATTACTCTTGGCATCTCAACGACGTCACGACAAGCTTGTATGTTCTAAAGGCACACCGGCATTTACGTCAAACAGACAGGAGAGTATAATCCACATCTTGGAAAAGAAGACAAGAAAAAAAAAAAAACCCAAGCTCACATTGGAAAATGGCTATTTTGAATTCGTACCACGTCGCCATCAAGTAACAGATAGCCAGCATTTATTAAAGATTGCTCCTCAACTAAAAAAAAAAAACTGGAACAAACTAATACTGAGTGACCTACTTTTCCAGCATCGTCACTACTAACACTAAGGACTCCAGGTAGTTGGTCCACAAACTCAAGGAGCACGACAACAAGGGGAACGACAAAGGTATATCAATTGGGTAAGCACAAAACAACTCTTCCACACCAATACTTGCCAGGTATTCTAGACCTAACACTGCCAAATATTAAGAACAACCTTAGGTAGCTTCTCTTTAATCAATCACCTTCGAAAGGACATAAAGCGCTCGTCAGTGACATATATAAGTTTAAGTGTGTGAATGACAATCGGAATTAACGACATCATTCTATTGGAAGTATTAATCGGTCGAAAGATGCTGGTTAAGAATGGGCCTGTTATCTCTGACGTTCAAAACTTGAGTTCCTAAGTGTACACAACTTAATATGACGACATGAAGACTACCACAAAAACACAGAAACAGACAAGGGAACCTTAAGGAGGAGCAAAACCAGTCCATACAAATCAGGAAATCTGCCCACCACTACAATCCAGACTTAACCATTGATATCATTTAACCAGTCTTACCAACACAAAATAATGTCCAGGCTCCAAGATATCAAGCACCATTCTTGCTCCAACACTTGAAAGGCTTCCCTTCGCTGTAAGCTTCCCTTACCTGGAAGTTGCCTCAAATATCCACCTTAAGAAAAAAAGACAGCTTTGGGAAACAAACGCACATTCTATAATTGCTGTTGCTGGAAAACCAAAAACACACCTAACCTCGCTGTACACTTCAATTGAAATTTATGTTACTAAGACCACTAAAGTTTACACCACCTAAACCGCCCAGTCCCCCTCCTCCCCCTCCTCCTCCTGGGTCGTGATGAAGGCTTTGTTCCGGCAAATGAAGCCCTTGCTGCTGTGCTACAGCTGCTAAGTTCAAACCACTACCCAGTATAGTACTGGCATTCAAATTTCCTAGGTTCACTACATTACCATTCAGACCCATACCGCCTCCTCCTCCTGAATTGTTACCGATTCCTCCTCCACTGTTTCCCACAACTGCACTCAATGAGTTTCCGAGCCCCGCTAATCCGTTTCCCACACCTCCTAAATTATTTGCCAAAGTTGCGAGATTATTATTACCGCCGCCTCCTCCACCACCTCCTACTCCTCCTCTTCCTCCTCCTCGTGATCCCATACCTCCGACTCCTAGCTGACCCAAATTGCTGAGCCTGGCTGCTCCTAAGCTCATGAGGTTTCCTCCCATATTTCCTCCTCCCCCATTTAGTTGCTGTTGTTGTTGTTGTTGTTGTTGTTGGTTCTGTAGTTGTTGGGCAACCAATTGTTGTACCAGGTTTTGCATATGTTGGGCATCGCCTCCTCCTCCTCCTCCTCCTCCTCCTCCTCCAAGGGAATTGCCTTGTAAACTAGAGCCTCCTCCAGCTTGTTGTTGAAGAGAATTTGTAAAACTGCTCAATTGATGCAATTGATTTGCTCCTTGATGCCCTCCCCCTCCTCCTCCTCCTCCCCCTCCTCCTCCGCCTCCTCCGCCTCCTCCTAGACCTGAAGTATGTAGATTACTGAGAGAAGCGTTTTGCAGTCCCTGAAACGGACTGCCAATAGCATTCCCCCGCCCTCCTAAACTGCCAGAATTCTGAAGGGATCCCTGAATGTTTTGCCCACTTAAATTTCCCCCTTGCATTCCTCGCTGGAGATTCCCTCCCAAATTCCCCATATTGCCGCCCATCCCTCCAACACTAGCTCCTAAATTGCTCCCAAGATTATTTCCAAGTGCACTCCCGAGATTTCCGGCCATACCTCGACCGAGTCCTCCTCCCAGACTTCCTCCTAATCCTCCGAGGGAAGCCCCGTTTACTCCACTTAGATTTCCCATTCCTCCTGATTGTAGCCCTCCAGAAAGTGCGGGTGGCGACTGCAGAGAGCTCGCGATGACTGTCCCAGAAGGACCCGTAAGAGAGGCTGATGGAGAGATTGAATGACTTCGTGGAATTCCTGCAATTCCCAACGCGGCGACAGGATCCTGGAGAAGGACGGCCTGGGCATCTTGCTGAACCGGGAGAGCAGGAGAAGTGTGTTGCATTTGCTGTTGGACAGAGGAACTCGGGGCAGCTGGTGAACCAGTAGTTCGGCGAGGAAATGACATCAGACTAGCTGCATTTTTGAAAGGGACAAGACAAACAATGTATATCTATAAGTTAATAAATAATCAGGTCAGGGTCGAACAAGAATACATATAGAGAGGCAATGAGGAGATAGCTGCGTTTTGAAAGGGACAACAAAATCAATGTCCATATAGAAGTTGATAAAAAACCAGGTCAGATTCGAACAACAATATTATAACATACAGGCAGTGTGGAGGTCTAGCGGCTCGCAAAAAGTGATACAGTTCAGTGAAATGAGGTTTCTAGAACTTAAAATTATTTTCCACCAAAATTAGTAACAGCTGTAATGGACATCATTTTCCATGTTACTTTTCACTTTTTCTGTCCAAAACGAGAACAGATGATGTCTTCCCGTAACATGTCATGAACCCAACTACCAGAGATGCATAACTTACCAATCTCGACATGATGATCAATGAAAGCTTATGATACAAAGTATAAAAGCTATCATCATTGCATGCACTATTCTTGGGTATTGGAACACACTTCAGTTATCACAACACTTCCAGAGTTTGTTGACAGCTACAGTATGACATGTCACTGGGTTCTAATCACCATGTCTTTCCAGAAAGAAAATCCTCACATATTGGCCCAAGATTGTGCTCTTTGCTGAAGTCAATGAGATCCTTCATGCTGTTCACGACCTCCGATATCTGCAATGCCCTTTTACCATGCAGAGAATAAATATACTGCCAAAAAGCCAGAACGAGACACCCATCTGAAACATTGTCGAACGAAGAAATGCACGTGTTCTACATAATCTCGGACTCATATGCTGCATTTGCCTCAATAGGAAAAGTGTCATGCATAGTCAGAACCATTTAAACCTGCCTTTCCCCCAGTCTGAAGTTCTTCAGGTAACACCGGTTTTGCTGTTGCATATCAATATGCCTTTCTTCTCAAGGCTTGTTAAAGACTATCAAAGCCAAAGATCGAGTACAAATTATCTTGATTCAGTGGTACATTGTAATAATCTAACAGGTTTATCGTCTACATCAACTGATATGCCAAGCCAAATCAGAAACGAGACTGAAACTATGCATGTTAAACACGTGATGCAAACATTACATTGCCATCGATTTTCTATGATCGTGGTAAAATGATTGCGACGATGAACAAGAGAACTACGATTTTCCCATGAGCAGACAAAGACATCCATCCTAAAATTGAGATAGATCGTTTTATCACAACAATGTATAGATAGTGCAATGCCGAAGTTTATCAGAAATTCTGGCCAAACGATTAATAGAAACAAACGTATTACACGCCATCAAGATTAAACAAAAGCAGTAGAGCTCCTCGTACTGCCCAAGAACATGCCACCTTCACTCTGGAGCATAACTGAAGTACAAAATGAATCTCCCAAAGGAAGAAGAGTCCAGCACTACTAAATTGACATTTGGAGAAAAAAATGCTTCTCAAGTTTTTCATAGTCTAGCCATTAATCTCTTCAACCTTTCTTGGAATGTGGACAGCACCTTTATACTATGGCTTTGACAAAAATACCCTTAAAAAAACACTCACATACACATACACACCCCTAAAATCCATTCTCCTCCCTCAATATTGAGCACTTCACGACTTCAGGAATTTCAAACAGCATTGAGTGGCTTATCTGGTACGGGATTGCAGGGTTTCCATGCTACACTACAGCAGACTTTTTCTTGCACGTAACAACACCAACGAACATACGTTCAACAAGTCGGCCATCTGATGCTTCACATCGCCAGCCACTTCATTTCTGACTTATCAGTTGGGCATGATAATTTTAACAAAATCAATGAACTTGATATTCCGTTTCATTGTTAGCAGTTAAGTTTCCTTGATCCAGAAAAAGACATGCCAAAAAAATCCGTAGAGGCGATAAGGTGATCAAAGCATAGATGAGCTTTCGAGTATGCTTCACACAAATCTCACGACAGAGCCCCTCAACCTGTAAATTGCTCGTCTCATCAACAAGACCTCATGAACTGAGGTTCTCCCAAGTTTTTTCATTTTTTACGGCAAACAACTAGGGAAAAACTTCAGTTAATAAAGAGGAGCAAATAAAAATAACTCAGTCGGGGACATTACCTGAAGGCAGCGCACGTAACACTTGGTAAATCCTAAATCATTCACCGTCGGGGCGTCCAACTTCAGCGCTAGTTGGCGAGACATGGTAGCAAATCTGCCAACCAGTTGCATAACAATAATTTAAATAGATTGAGCTTTAATGATTTCCGCAATTTAAGCAAGATTTGAGGCAAGGCCTAATACCAATACAAATGCCCGAACTGCTATCGCGACCCTGTAGACCCTAGAAATTGACTTTCTCCATCACTCCCCTTCAGTGCTTTTGCTAAGTAGGTACGTTTAATAGCTCATTCAGGTACAGCCCTCCTCTCGGATAACATGCCAATCACACCGAGGTAAATGAGACTTACGCAGCACATTGTGTCTGTAGATGTTGCATTGACACCTGTGGCACATTCTGGCTCTGGTATTTGTATGCCAGATTTGCCAGAGCGCTCACCTGCAACCAAACCCTTCCTTTTATTACACTGCACAGGTAACTGAAACCAGCTGTAAAGACAGGCAGGAGGGAGAGAGAGAGCAAAAGGGAGAAAGGGAAGGGTATAAACCTTGTTATGTGACAAAAACTGAATAAAAATCTTAAAAAAAAAAAAAAAATCACATGTAGCTTACTTCATTTACTGGACAACCGTGCAGTTTGTAGGAATTTGAAGGACAACCCTGCTCCAAATGTCCTGTTTTAACCAGGTGGAAGATTTACAATAAACCAGCTACAATTTTTTTCTGTCGACGTAAAGATGAGAAGTGCATAAATGCCATGGGGATCTGGCGAGTGAAAAAAAAATACTTAAAAATGTCTAAAGAAATACACGCAGAAAACAACGTTATAAGCTACTTCGCAAACCGAATGTCCACAAACGAGTGATTTCCAAAGTCACTGGAGGGCAAGCCTCCTGTGGATTTTGCCAATATCTATGCCAAACAACAAAAATTTGTTCTCAAGCCAACAACGAATTCTCCCAAAAATTCATTGAGAATTGCAGAGAAACCAAAAGTATAAACCTACCTGTTGCAAGACAAGTCGACGAGGAATAAGCTCCTCATGATTGAGAGTACAGAATTCCCAAGAATGCATCTGCCAAACACCTCTCCTTCATACGAGATCAAAAGCCATTCCCATAAAAGAACATCAACCCCATCAAAAGACAGTTGTCACTTTCATGATACACAGAAGAAGCCCTGCCCCCTATACACATAAATGAAAAACAGCAGAATTTCTCTAGTTTGTTTACCTTGAACTCTTTATTGAACACAACTCGAAGTTGCCCTGTCCGTACTACACGTAGCCCATCAAATGCACTTTCTTGGATAGCGTTAATGTATTCGAGCACTTGGTTACCATTAGGCAATTCATACTCCTTGGGTGAATCAACAAACAACAGCTCGTCCAGCAAACCACTGTCGTATTTTATCTTAAACAATCGTGGCAAAACCTCCACCGTCATTTCTGTAACCACCCCATGCAACCAGCACACCCACATCAGCTTCTGAGCTTATAACAAACACCATTTGCAAGGCCCTGCAGAACCCCAGCATTGTGATTGATGCAATGTACAGACAAGAGTTTGAATCCAACAATAGTCCTGAAAGTTTGCCAGCTCAAATAAAAGAAAAGTAACTAGAGACCGATGTAAAGTCTAAGAAACACAGTCAAAGAAATATCAGACAACTGCATAGCCAGCAGAATACACATCAAAAATGGAAATCAACAACCAGCAAACAAGAGCTCGATGAAGTACGCATGTCCTGAAACCTTGTGTTCATAGCCTTCAAAATGAAACGTCCCCTTAACCAATTGAAAAGAACTTGTACATGCTCAAGTAAAGCCCCTATCCTTATCCTTGTACTGCTTGAGAACTGTCAGCTACCATAATCCACATTCTTCACCTAAATAATTACATATTCTGTCTTAACCCCTAAGTATTTGAAATTGACAAGAATGCTTACCGAATCCTCGGCCAGGGTTCGCCCGGCAAAGCTCACAATTCCAAATATCCTGTTCAAAAGCAGCCCAATCAACCATGGATGTCACAAGAGCCACTTTATGTATATATGCCAATAGGTAACAACTGTCATAGCCTCGCTGCAAGTCAACATGGAAATTATGGAATAATAGAAACATGAATACAGATAGGCACCTTAAGTATTTGACAGTACTTCAATCCTTTACTTCTAGAGAGGAACTTACAAGTCATTTAGCATTGCTAAAAGAGTTGTTCTTGAACAGCAATAAGCACGTACCCTTGCAAAAATATGACCTTGTTAAACTTATATTGTACATACTACTGGTTCTTCAATTCATTAACACGCAGTTGATATGCAGATGCAAAGTTTCCTTGACTCTCCAGCCATAGCCCAAGCACAGCTGAATTTCCAACCCAAAAGGTGTGCCATCAGTGCTATTTCCAGTAATGCCATGTGAATCCAACTTGAAGGCTAAGCTTAGCAATTTATGGTGAGCTCAATAGTGACAAGCAAAACTTTTGCAAATAAAGACACACCCACTTGTGGAAAAACGCCTGCTGGTTGTCGTCCACCATTTCCATACGAAGAGACACACCACCGCTTTTTTGCACCTGGCGCAAAATATTCGGCCACAAACTGCCTCCAAAACTCAATGTTGTTATCCTGCAGAGAGCAGCGCCAAGGATACACCAGTAAGACAAAAAAAAAGTGACACAATACTGAAGACTACAAGCATACTAACTCCTTCATAGATAGTGTTCGCAACTTTGTAAGCGCGAAATGAAGCACAATTACATGCTACATGCAGTTACATTAAATATGCCATATTTAAAGCAGATAAACTTTAAGTTCCCTTCAAAAAACAGCAGAACTTCAGCGCAAAGACCAACCTTGTCACAGTAAAAAGTGTATTGTCCCTAGGAATGAGAAGGTTGACATTCCTTTGAAGTTCTAGCAGGTACTAAATGAACAACTGTAATAGCCTTCAAGAAGTTCGAAAAAAACCTAATGTGCATCAACACAACAAGGAACCTTAACTGCAGCAAATGAAGTATTTAATTAAAAGAAGAGGAATAAAATCATTCACAAATACTGTCTGCTGGTTGCACCGACTTGCATTCTTTTGTAGCATAAATCAAATACAATCAAGAGAGAAAAATGACATCATAAACAAATCAATCCAAAGGGACAAGGCATAGCATGATTCCTGAAACACATTAATATGTATTGATTATGGTCCTTAGTTGTCTATGAAAGTTGCACATCTGCTGAATATTTTTGTTGCACTAATATCTTAAAAGTTTATCTATGCAATCTTCATGCACTATTTCACAAAAGACGAACTGGAACAACGCAAATGACAACCAGCGATATGCAAATATAGAAGACGACGGGTAACCAAAGAACCGGCCTTCAAGCAATCAGCTACAAGTTTCACCAGCTGATGGACAAAGATAAGAAAGTGATTGCCATCCTTGTGCAGGTGAGAAACATTTGGACAAGTTGGACAACGCAAAACCTCACATACGCTTGGTTAACCTTTCAAGGAGTAGACATAAATGAACAAAAGCTAAGATAGTTTTGATAAACTCAGAACACATGATGTCCTAGAAAAGGTTAACAAGAGCCCAAGAGAACCTCTGTTGGATGATTCAAAACTTGTGCGTAACAGTCTCCGGTCATAAAAACCGGCAGTAACCGGTGCAGTTACCACTCCTCTGACAAAACCCTAGAACATTAAATAGGGCAGCAAAATGCTGTAGCTCGCATTTCAAGTCTGCTGATAATCAAATTAACTTAAACATGTTTGTGAAAGTCCGATGAACAGTATACCACAGAGTGCACTCTGAATTATGGCTTTCAGAAGTCATTTAATGCTACTGTAAATTCTAGGTTATACATTCAGCCTTCCTAGTAGCCACATGGAGCTTCAGTCGCCACATAAGGGACACATTTTAGTATCGAGCCTCTTTAGGGTGAGTCACCACACTTTCCTTGATTGACCTATGAGGCACAACATTCAAGCACAGAAACTTGACGGATAGGCGACAGCGGAAAGACACAATAACTAAAGCATGAACTTTAGCAATGTTCTACTTTCAAGAATATGGAGTCGTCGGCGTATACTTTTCAACAAATTTGCAAAAGAAACAAAAATTCTTCTAGACTGGGGCTTCTTAGTTGCCTAAAAACATTACATAATATGTTTTCTCCATTATTGGAAAGGAGTGCTAAAGTTATCTCTCTCTTAGCGTAAAGGTCTCCAACAAAAAGAAACTCTTATACATACACCGATTATTCTGACTGCTGTGTTCTGACATTGGACAGCATAGGAAAAATAGAGCTATAACTTTCTTTTGAGAAATTCCTTGATGGATATATTCTAACAACTACTGTGTAATAGAGAAAAATTAACCTCAACCAAAATAATGAAATCGCTAATCGGATTTAATGTCCCCTCAAAAATGAACTGCATCAGCACTTGTGCAGGAGAAAAAGCAGAGGAATGCCGAGAGGAGGTCCTCATAATAGGTCAATGACAAAGAATGGAACAAAGAGGAGAAAGGGCGGGAAAGAGAAAAAACAAAAAGAAGAAAAGTAGTCGAAGGGTGTACCGGGGGTCGCCGTCTTTGATGATACATGAACTGCATTAGACGGCGAGACCCGATTCCTCCCTCTGGAACCTTGTCCAACTGGCTCGGAACATCTTGAAGGGTTGGGAGAATTGTCGATGACAAAGCCCCAGCTGAAGGGGGGATTAAAATGGACGGCCCTCCAGGCTGCTGCTGCTGGAGAGAAGGCGATTGTCCACGATTCTGTTGGTGCATCATAAGTAGTTTCTTTCTGTGTTGAAGAATCTCCAATGAAGTAGCATGAGAACCTAGTTGGGGCGAAGAAGACTCCTGTCTGTTCAGAAGAAGGGCAGCTGCAGCTGCTTGAGGGGAACCAGAATTTTGGGCCCTTTGCAGCAGAAGCTGCTGTTGCTGAGAGATCAAGTTAGATTGCTGCTGAAAACTTAGCGTAGACATATTATTCAACTGTGAATTAGCCTGACCGTGACCTAGTTGCTGTTGCATTTGACGGTGGGAGATGTTGACAAGTGACTGTTGTGAAGGACCTTGCAGGATAGTATGTTGCTGTTGCAGATGAGCTGCTAGAGCATCTTCATCTTTCACCATTTGTCCATTCGAGAGCTGCTGAAGCGGTGAAGACACAGGACCACTTTGTTGCTGTTGCTGGAGCTCTTGTAAATCCATCTTTCCCAACCCCATCTGTTGCTGCTGTTGCATTGGTGGAGGAGAAAACTGCTGCGACAGTCCGGGAGACCGTCGATCCCCGAGGTGCCCTGCCGACTGCTGAGATGATTGCGTCTGCTGTTGTTGGTCATGCTGCTGTTGCTGCTCAAACTGGTGTTGCTCCTGAAGCCGCGCAAAGGCCAGTGCAGCGTTTCCAGCGCCTTGCCGCGCCAGCTTGTCAGCATCAAAGCCAAGCAAATCAGCAGAACTGCTGCCAGAAATCACCAGGTCTTCGGCTGACAAAGCAGAGCCTTCTGAAAAAGAAAATGGACCGCGCACCCGTGTAGGAATCCGTCTAATAGGCCCCAGGACTGATGGATAATGATTCTAAGGGAAATGACCCTCACTGGTACTGACTACAGCTTTGAAGAACATGGACGGGACGTGACGTTCCTTCCTATGAAGTACACAACAATATGATTTTACGTACCGCTGAGTTTTTCTCCTAGCTGCAACAAGAGACTGCCAGACTCTCCTTAGTTCTTACAATACCACCTCTCAACACAAGATCTCCCAACAACAAGAAAATAGTTTTCCATCTACCATATCCTCTCAACACTCGTTATGTTCACTTGCCACAGTCTTCACCGGTGGCAATCAATCAGATACCACCTGCCATCAGAGTTTTCGTTTCGTTTTAAAAGCTATTTAAACAAAGATCGACAAAAACAGTCATTGTTTACTTTCCCGCTCTTACCCCCCTCTTCAACGGCAACCCTGTAACTCCAGCATCTCTAACCAGGTATATGTGAGCGTCTTCCAACGTGTCGCCTGTTTCCTCCTGCCGTAGTCCTGCTCTTCCACGTCCTCTAACGCAAGTATGGATATGATACTGCTCTGTGAACCAGATGTACGGCTGGCCCCTGTAGAAAAGCGAATCGGAGTCACACGATTCTACTGAAAACATAGTCTAAGAGGTGCCCGAGAGAGAGTTCAGTCTTTCAGTACGCGGGCTACCTACGGTTTAGGCCTTTACGGAACCTAAGTGCAGTGAATGCAGGCGCGAAAACGTCTGGGAACACAGCGAACTTTTTGTATTACGGGAAGGCAAATTACGGCTATCGGAATCGCAAAATGATAAGTTCGTACTCACTACAGTACACCGCCAATCGCTATTAGCGTTGTGTACGCTAATCCCGTCCCGCTTTTTTTTTGTTTTATTCTCAAATAGCGTAGTTTATTCTATTTTTTTCTTTATTCTATTTAGGGTTATATTCAGTACGTTGTCTCTTAAATAGAGTGGTGTAAGGTCAGTGTCAGACCGTACATAAATGTAACTTTTTAAGTTAAAAATTACAATAAATTAGTTTTAGTAATCGCGGACGCATGAGAATGTGCGTTCTAAAAAGGAAAAAAACCAGGTCGTAAAAAATCCCGCTCGCACATATTCGTCCGACAGCCGCGTTTCGACCGTGTGAATGTACGATTTGTGTACGATTTGTCAGATTTTGTACGGAAACTTATATTAGTGTAAGCATGTTTGCGACCGACATTTGTTTTTTCAAAGATCCAAATTACCATAATCAAACAATTAGAATGTATGATTTTTTCCAAAATTTTCAAATTCTTAAATAGCGTACACCACGGTAATTATTTGTATACGCTAATGAAACCTACACGCTAATAGCGATTGGCGGTGTACAGGTAAGGTACCAGTATACTGTACTGTACTGTACAGTACACCGCGAATCGTAATTAGAGTAATGAAAAAATTAGAGTAAAAAAACAAAAAAACAAAATTAGAGTAATTGACGCTAATTGATGTCATATACCTTTTTCAACTATGAACTTAACTCTAATTTTTTTAATTATTCTATATTGGGTTATGTCGGTGATAATTATGTGCGCGCTAATTGTCATCACTAACTTACGTAGACGTACAAAATCTGTCAGTCCGTATGTTTTGACGTCATTATGACGTTAGTATTATTTGTCGCGCTGAATCCAGTTACGTCGGACCACCGTCGAAGGTTACATGTAAAATAAGCGCAGTTACATAATCAACTATCAAACGTTATGAACGAATGAATTACGGTTGTAGTTCGAATGTAAACAACATTTCCGTTGCGCTGTTTGGATTTTCATATGATAAAAGTACTTTTGAACTCTAATAACGTCGCACTTTGGTGGTTAATATTAGAGTTATTTTACGTTAATAAGGTGTCTTTACTCTAATAAAGTTGCGATCTGTTGCCTAAGTTACGAAAGGCACACGTATTACAGTAAATATTGAACCTAATTTTGTCGCAATTTACAATTATCTTGATGAATCGACGTAACGCGACATATTATTGGATGACCAGAATTACACGTGGCTGATTTATTAACCGCAAAAACGTCACGGCTGCAAAACGACGATAATACAAAATCGTCTGTCCTTTTAGTCTCTCTTGAATTAAAATTCCGTACATTCCATATGCTGCATCGTTTTCATAGCGCATTCATATAATTTTTCTGTGGCAACTTTTACAGATTCCCGCTTCGTTTTTGAGATTTTACAAAAGGTGAGATTCGAAATTTAAAACCAAATATAAAATCTAAATTTTCAACCCACCCTCCTTTCATAATGGATTGCCTTGTTTTTTTTACCTCTCACTTTTTCTAATTTTCTCATATATATTGCACTCGTGGAAGAAGCTTCGAGCGGAGATAACAACACCACGGGCGGAGATGTGGGGACTCAGTCTACAGCTATCAACCCGCAGGTGTTCAGCCGGAAAAAACAACATGATACAACCAAAAGTGACGAATAATCACCTGGATGATCTCTGAGGACCGGGCGAACGGATAAAAAAACCTCATTCTCAAAACTATGAAAAATTTTCTCGAACAGTTTTCGGGAAGTCATTCCTGTAGTAAGTTTTCCTAAAACTCTCCTCCCATTTACCTCATCAACCCATGAAATAAAGATAAAAAAAAAGATAAAAAAGAAGATAAATGAAATGTTGTTTTCTTTTTTGATCCATTTATTTTTTTATCTTCTTTTTTTTATTTGTTTTATTCTAAATTTTTGAATTCTTTGGTTTTCCGAGTACAGTTTACTAAAAAATCAGTTTTATACAAAACAAGAGTTCGAACTAAACATGAGTTAATTACATTTGATGTTTAATCATTGGACCAAAAATTGATATGGACTTTCCCTCGTGACTTTCATACGAGGGCAACTTTAAAGAAAATCTATATCCAGAGTGACTCCATAAGTTGACAAATGAAATCAACACTAATTATGGAGTGGTGTGGATCCATAAAATAGGATAACTTGAAACTTTGTGGAAGTCGTTTTAGAGGTTTTTTTGTCATTTTAGAGTTTCCTCCCATCTTCCTCCTCCTCCCTTCTTCCTTCTCCTCCTCCCTCTTTGGCAGATGAATTTCGTATTTGATAAATTTTGGTGTCTCTAAGATCCAAACTGAAAGTGAAATGAAACTGAAATTGAAATCAAAACTGAAACTGAAAACACTGAAACTCTAACTATTGCCAACTAATACCAGAAGTAAAACTGCAACTGAAATCAAAACTGAAACTGTAACTGAAATTGAAACTAGAATTGAAACCAAAACCAAAACTGAAACTGGAACCAAGTTTGTGAAACTGAAATTAAAGCCGAAACTGTAATTGTGGCTATAACGTCAGTTTTTACCCAAGTTGAATGGTGCAAAGGCATTGTAGTACTTTCAATTGTCGATGCAAAAGCAACGCAACCAAACTCAAAAAACCTGTATAAAGTGTATTACATCCTACTTTGAAAGTTTAAATCGTTGAGAATTAAATGTCTTATTGTTCTATTCGATATCCTAAATAATAAAAAAAAAGTGGAACCTAAATTTCATCCTCAAGTCCTTTGAGCGTCATTTGTCAATTAACGTGTTTTTTTTGCACTGAATTTTGTCTTTTTTGTTGTTTTGTCTTTTTTTTATTTATTTTTATTTTTTTTAGTTTCTCTCGTAAGTGATTTTCATTTTTGGTTAGTTTGATTCTGTGCAAGATCTTATAGCTTTCGTATTTTCTAGTTTCGGTGTTTCCATGGCTTTGGAAACTTTAGCTTCGACGATTGGAGGAACGATTTGCCCAACAGGAATATATAATAACAGTGTAGGAGTGACGTAGTTTTGTAAGTTTTGTTGAGTGTAGGAGTGACGTAGTTTTGTAGTTTTTGTTGCCTTTGGCTTGTCTTAGTTGTTTATAAAATGTAAGGAGTGTAACGATTTAGGAGTAAGGAGTTATCATACACTATTAAAGGGGTAATACGTCGCGTAGTGTGTCTCTTACTATAATGTCATTATTTTTGCAAAAAAAAATTTACTTCATTGTGAAGCATGTATGCCAAAACGATGTATAAAATAACCATTTTATGAAACACGTTTTTGTTTTTCCAATATATGAGTATGAGTGCAAGGGTGATGGTTCGTCACACTCAATGTGTTACCATGTGTTTGTCATTCACTTATGGGAAACATGATGTCAGAGCAGGTGGACAATATTTTTGTTCTAAGTTTTAATACACAAACATGTTGTTTTTTACGTCATTAATGTTAGCGACGAGCCCGCTTCATCGCTGCCTAGCAGTGACATGGAATATTTCATTGTAAGTTGTTCAGCCTTGACAGTTTCTCGTCGCCCGTAGGTTTACGGCGATGACATTGCCTCATAGCCAAAGGATTTTCCACGATGACACAACGTACATATTGGTTTTTGGTTAAATGTCAATATTGCCTTATTGTTGTTAAGCGACAACACATTCTCGTCGCCGGTTGGTCTTCCAGTGAAAGACAATGCTGAAGTCAGCTGTTTGGACAACGATGACAATGAACTATCGCTGGATTATATTAAAAACAAATTCATCATTCCATAGCAGTCGCAAACACGTAAAAAACAAAATCATTTGGTAAAAAACAAAAAAACACATATATAAAAAAAAAAGCATTAACATCCCCATTGAAGTATTATTCGCGTACAAATATTTAACATAATAAATATTTCATCACAATCATTTATTATTTATGTGAAAAATGACAATTATTGCTCCAAAAAATTAACACTATTTTACACACTCTGAATCAGAATATAGGCTTTGAACTTCGGAAAACTACTCTACCTTTCCACTTTCTTATGAATCTTATCTCTATTCTCTCCTTTGTATTCCCTTTTAATTCAAATGATTTCACTATCATCTTTTAGGGCAGGAAAAATATAAAGTCCACTCTAATATGCTATCGGAAATAAATCAAGCATATAAACAATAAAAACAATAGCTGTACTTAAACTGACTCCCGGTCCCTATCTCAAAACTAATGATTTTTGTTTATCGCCTACTTTTGTTCGTCAGCTGTCGTACTTCGAATCCAGTACATGTTCCCATGCCTCCCTTAAAAAAATTTATGTCGATTGATAAGAAAAACAAAATAATATTCCATGGCATCGTTCACCAGTGGCACGATGTCCGTCCTCCGTATGGCCCGGAACGCACGGTTAACCGACAAAGGTTCCGCGTTTTGCTGTTGGCCGCAACCACGGTCGCTCGCCTCTAGATCCCCGCTGTGTTGATAAGCATGTATTCCTACCATCAAAAAGGTAAAATAGGCAAAATTGATAAATGTGTATTCCAAAAATCAAGATGGTGAAATGGGCAAAATTGATAAGAGTATATTTTGGGGGTCGTATTGGTAAAATGGACAAAAAATCATAATTGGGCACTTTTTTTATGAAAATGATAACAAATCCTAAAAAAGACAAATGGGGATACTTGTAATCAAAATGGCAACATGGGGGGAACTTGATAGGTGCACACTAGAGTGGTCAAAATGATAAAAATGCGAAAAATGGTAGTTTTTCTTCCGCAAAAGGAGACTTTTGACGACTCTCAGAGTTAGTCAAATTGACTTTTTCTGCCAACTCATTTTTTCACATTTTTTTCTCATCTTGTTACAGGCAAGAGGATGATTTTCAAAACAGACATGACATCATTAAAAAATATAAACAAAAAAACATATATAACATGTGACGTTTAGTGTATTCAAAAAAATAGGACAATGTCGATACATAAAAAAAGCTTGAGAACTTACTAGCAAATACACTGTTTTTATTTGAGGGAGATAAAAGCGAGCAACTTTTCCCTTTCACCAAAAAAAAACATCCTTCAATCACACAGCATAGATATTCCAAAACTTTCCATATACCTACAGTTGATGAGTCTTCCTCAAATTTTCGAGGCATTGAATTTTTTTACTGTTATAATCTTTTCTTACCTTTCAATCGGGGCCCACAAAGTCGGAATGAATGACATCTCTTGTGGTTCCGCTCAAACCCTAACAATGGACCTTTATTCCCCAATTAATGCATTTAAACTACTACTTTTTCCCACATTTGGTCTTCCGGTAAAAGCAATCGCCAATGGTCAATTTTCCTCATCGCCCTCGCCAAAAAAAAAACCTACAAGTCCCCTAAATACGAACGATCTTGCCACGTCATCGATGGTGGAGTTGGCGGCAGCAAAATGTTCGCCATTTCGTCCTGTAAAATTCAAATACGTAAGAATATCACGTGAAAGCAGATGATGACGTGGGCGGAGTATAATCCATGTCGGTGAAAAAGGAGGCGGGATTTTCACTGATCCCTGTTCCAAAAATGTTGAACAAACTTTCAGGATGGTGGCGCAGTCGTCAGATTCCACACCGAACCCTAAAAGGAAAGAGTGGCTGTGATTGGTCCAAGAGGATTTTATTTTGTGAGGTTTGTCCGCATTTGGCGTGACCTTATGCCACATATCACCCACTCCAAATATTGTATGTTTACTCTTTTTTTGTATATTTTGTTACTCTAATTCATGTCCAAGTATGTTAAAAAACCCATATAAGAGTTAAAAGTTACTCCTTTTAAGGACATTTCGGTAAAATTTACGCTAAAACAGACGCGATCCTATATTAAAATATAATTTTATAAAATTGGTGCGGAGTTCCCTATTCTAACTAAATACGCGGAACGTCAACGGCAGTTACAAAGTTATTATATAAATAAACGCAAACACGTGTTGTCGCCGTTATCCTATAAACTTGTAACGTGTAACTTAAGGTTAATGTTCTCACTGGCGACGATGTTGTCGACGGATGAAAGATATGCGAACGAATTTTTTTCGATGTGATTGAGTCTTTTTGTTTATTGCGACTCCACGTGCGACCGTGGGTCTATTAAATCGGTATTTGTACCTTTTTATTTCAAAAAGTACAACATTGCACGGTTCGACGTCGTCCGTACTCTACACTATTTAAAAATAACCAATATTAAAAAAAAATACGCTAATTAAACCTCACCTAAATTATAATAATGAAAAAGATAGAATCGATTACTCTATTTGATGTGATATAGTCGAAATTTCGAGCGACGGAATTAGAGTAATTTACTCCAATTACGATTCGCGGTGTATAGTTCGCAGAAAAACGTCCCTCGTGTCGGTGCCATAGAAGATTTCGTAGGTCCTAAAGGTTTCGCCAGCTGTACTCTGACATCTAAGGATAACGGTAAGGGGGCTCTTCGTTAAACTAAGAGCCCCCCGGTCAAATGTCCCATTGAAAAATGCTAACGGACTCTCGAGCACGATTCTTCCCAGTCAAGAAATCCGAGTTCACTTCTTGGCAGAGGTCGCAAAAGTCAAAATTTTTGGATAACTGAAACCGAACGTTTTTTTTTTTCAAAATCTGAGTACCCGACGCCCGACCGGGTTATGTCATGCTCCAAAATTGTTAACCGTTAACCGAAACGCGTTTACGAAAAAAAAAGTTAACCGAAACTCGATTTATCGCGACTACCCGTACTCGCCCGTACCCGAATAAGTACAAAATTAGTGGTGTATCTCCCTTACGGGGTGTCCCCATGTTTTAATGTATATACTTTTCTCTGACTTTTTGCCCTAAAATTCAGGGTTCTTTGACAAAAACTTCAACCGTACCAGAAAATCATTTTTATCAACGTAGAGTGAACGTCAATTCATACTTTGAATGTACGGCGTGTTTTTCGTTATGTGAACTCATTTTGGCGTTTTCCCCTTTTCGACCCTCGGGCAAGAGAATCCAGCCCAAAAAAGAACTTCATCCAAAATCACCTCGAGGGGGTGTTTCTAGTTAAAATACCGCCCAAACAGCGAATGAAAAATGACCAACACACGCGTCACGGGAGCGGGAAAATTTTAGGGCAAAGGAGAGTCCTCGCTATTTTTCTCCGTGCCCGTCACGCACATGTACGGAAAAAAATTTGCAGGGGTCTCGAACCTCCACTTTCATTCATGGGTCCTTTTCAAAATTTGCGCCGTCGTCGCCTCTCCCCTCACCCTTTCACAGTATCGCTTGTATCTCACACTTTTTAGAATGAGACACGACAATATTAATATAAAATGAAAGATCTCTAATTTTTATTTTATTTGACAAATTTTAGGTTTTATTTTAGGGAATTGATCATGACAGTGACTGTTTTGGTTGCGCACAGTCACTTACGTCACTTTGTCAACAATTGTACGTTTGAATTACATATCGGTACAAATAAAGTACCGTTGAGTAAAATTTTGACGGTCAATCGGTTGAACAACTTTGACTTTCAAAATATTGTTTCAACCGCTTAAAATTTGGCCGCGCTTGAGGACGTCGACCGTCATAGTAAAATTAGCAATTCACACGGTCGGCGAACGTTTACGGTAACAAAACCGCGGCAACCACATGTAAATAAATTGGTTGCACACAGTCAATTTTTGTCTTTACGTGAACTCCACAGTGAGAGCACTTAGCCGCAAAATTGAAATTTAATCGTCTAAGCGTTACATTGAACTTAGACGCAAATTGAAACGAAACCTCTTTAAACTAAAGTATTATAAGTCTTGTACGAAAATATTAAACCGCACGAAATGAAATAAACTTTGTACACTATAATAAAATGAACCGGCGTAAAAATATCAATTGAAATTAAATGAAAAAAATGCGCGTCGTCACGCGCGGCGAAATCGAGCCACACTTTCTACGATTTAACATTCTTACATTGACAACAAAATTTCGTTTCGTGCGTTTTAATGTTTCCGTACAAAACTTACAGTAGTTCAGTTTAGTTTAAACTTTAAAGAGGTTTTGTTTCAATTTGCGTCTAAGTTCAATGTAACGCTTAGACGATTAAATTTCAATTTTGCGGCTAAGTGCTCTCACCGTGGAGCTCATGTAAAGACAAAAAGTGACTGTTGTAAACGTTCGCCGGCCTTGTGAATTACTAATTTTATTATGACGGTCGACGTCTGCAAGCGCGGCCAAATTTTAAGCGGTTGAAACAATATTTTGAAAGTCAAAGTTGTCCAACCGATTGACCGTCCAAATTTTACTCAACGGTACTTTATTTGTACCAATATGTACTTCAAACGTACATTTTTTGACAAAGTGACGTAAGTGACTGTGCGCAACCAAAACAGTCACTGTCATGATCAATTCCCTTTTTTTAATGACAAATCGAGTGATAAAAGTCGAAAAAACGAAATCGGGAAACCATGGCGGGAAGTTCTTGAATCAGTGACGTCGACGTTGTCACAAATGAGCATGACGTCACAATGTCACCAAACCCTTAACATCTACAATTTCACAAAAATCTAGACGTCTACCAATGTCGCTATTTTTGTTGGCGTCACTAATCGTCGGAAGTTTCGTAGTCGCCTTCAATCATCACAAGATGTACCTAGGTCTACAACCGTCACATGTCAAAGTTCCGATTTAATTTGTGCACATTGGGACGCTCTTCATAGTAGTACGGTGAATCTTCACTACACCGCGAATCGTAAGTAGTAGTGTTGTGTATCGGTAAGGATTTGCCGATAACCGATATGGGCTTTTTTTCGGGTATCCGATAATCGATATATTGGTACGATATATCGACATCGGTCTTATCGCCGATAAGTAGCCGATAATATCGTGTACTAATCGGCGATAATGCCGATAGCGATAACTATCGGCGATAACTGTACGGACTGTACAGATAAATGTACGGCCTGTACACTCAACTGTACGTCTTATTCCCCGGACGTGTACAAGCACAGAAAGTACAGTAGCCGCCATGAGATCTGTACGGTTTTGATACGGATCCTGTAAAAATGATGTACCTTTCACATCCGACGCCATGGCTTTGTCCCTTTATTCCTTAAGATCCACCGTGGACCTGCCACGTGTCAATCTGTCGGCTTTTTTGGCAAAAGCTGCCAAAAGAGCCATTCGGGGATGCCGGCGCTCACGCTGGCCCGTCCGCTCGTGTTTTCTCATTCCAAGTCGTCCGTTCGATTCCGGCGGCGCGCAGAATGTTGTTTTGCGTCCGCTGTACTTTTGTGTCCGCCGTCATTTTCCAGTTCCATGTTCACCAGTTTTTTAGTAAAATTCCGTGCGTCGCCGTAAAATTTTTGTTCAGTTAACCGGCCAACGTTTATTTGCTGCGCTGCCCGTAATAAATCGCAGTTAAACGGTAACGGAATAGGTTTTTATACGTGGCATGCCACGCTATATAAAGTCAATAAAATAATAGAGAATGTTATAAAGTACTATTGTATGCATACTATATATTTTTTAAGTTATCGCCGATATGGAATTTGTTGGTCCCAGACCAATATATCGGAACCTCTGACCGTTCGATAACCGATAACTATCGGTATCGGTGTTATCGCGATAAGTTTTTTACCGATACACAACACTAGTAATTAGAGTAAATAAAAAATTAGAGTAAAAAAACAGAAAAAAACAATTAGTTATGAACACTAATTTGTGTGATATAACTTTTTCACAGAGGAAGTTTACTCTAATTTATTTAAGTACTCTATATTGGGTTATGTCGGCATTAATTATCCTCGCTGGAATTATAAACACTAAATTACGTGGAATTACATAATCTGTCAGTCCGTATAATTTTGACGTCATTATGACGCTAGTACTATTTGTCGCGCTGAATGTCAGTTAATGTTCACACTGACGACGATGCTGTCGACGGACGAGAGTTATGCGAACGACTTTTTTTCGATGTGATTGATTTTTTGTTAAGTGCGATTTCACGTGCGAGCGCGATTCTATTAAATCATTATTTGTACCTTTTTACTTATAAAAGTACAATTATGCACGGTCGGACGTCGTCCGTACTCCACACTATTTAAAACGAACCTATATTAAATTTTTTCACGCTAATTAAACTTTACCTTAAATAGTATAATGAAAAATTTAGAATCATTTACTCTATTTAAGGTGATAGAGTCGAAATTTAGGGCGACCAAATTAGCGTTATTTACTCTAATTACGATTCGCGGTGTACAGTCCAAAATACTTCCCTTCCACGATACCAAGAGTACAAAGTACAATAATGTTGGATAGTATCGACAATACAAAACCTTCAAATTATTTCGTTTTTTGCTTACCCAACCTTAACCATTTTTTTTTTTCGTGAATCACCCACCCGAATCCGCCCAACCCCCCAAATTTGGTAACCGAATCCGTTCCGGATCCGAAGCGGGCGGTAGGTTAACGGTCGGTTACGGTTTCGGTTAACCGTTTGCGACCTTTGCCGTATTGTACTGTAGTCAGCTAGGTGAACGGCAATATATTGCTATATCGACATGATATTACTAGCCGATGCGAAAATTTTTGGAGGGAGGGAGGGAGCCAACTGTGTCGTTGACTGAGGCGTCTTGTCAATTCAGTGAAGAGCTCTGTAAAGAAAAAGCCTTCTTCCATACTATAAATATTGTCCGAATGTGCTCTATGATGATTGTTGTTAGTGAGGTGAGCCTGGATCCTGTTCAGATCCAACCCGACGTACTGTATCGTTGGGTTCTATCCAAGTTTATTGATTTGGATACTACTTTTGCACAAAAGTACAGAAAAAAAAACACGTCATGTAGTAGACTAGTACTGTAGTTCAATCAGTCGAAAATATTTGTCCATTTTAGAAATAGACCGTGATTGGCATTGACGTCTGTACTTTTGTGTAAGGTTTTTTTTTGACTCCCTGGTAAACAACTGAATTCTATGATGTAAAGAATACTCTGTCAGCTTTCTCGCAGTGATATTTAGAGAAAAACAAAGAACCACTGCAAATTAATGTGTTTCAAATCACAAAAATTACTATCCTTCATAGTCTGGAATGTGCCAAACAGTGATCTTGAAACCAAAATCCATATATATAGGACGGTATTAAAAACAATTTATGGCCTGTTTCAAAGTGTAGCTTTCCAATAATCACTATCTGAATGAAAAATGTTTCAACCGTACCACAATCCACCGCACAGCTCAAAATACCGTTGAAAAGTCCAATTTGTTAACTAGAGTTGTTATTTTGAACCATTAAGCTCAAAAAAGACGGTTTTGTATTTCCTTAAAAAGTTTACTAAAACCTTCATTGCGATCACCCATTTTGCCCGGTGGAAAAATGGTCAACAAAATAGTTCCTGAATACAAAAAAAAAATGGAGAGGAATAGGTCAAAACTTTGGCATTTGCTCCATGAACTACACCGTGAATGCCTATTAGGGCTAATAACAACAATAATTCCATCCCATTTTTTTTGTACTCGAAACAATAAACAGCATTATCAATACTGATTGTTTTTTCTTAGCGATAATTCTTTTTGCGGTCGCGAATTGTCCACGTCATGTGGACCGAAAATCAGAATTATTAACACTAAAATAGCCCTTAAATTAATTATATCTTAACTTCAATGGCAATTCAGTAGCAATAATTGGCGTATTGCAGTCCGGAAACAGTTTTTGTACTTCCATCACGAATTTGTGAACAATATTTTGAAGAAAAAATAGCAAAATCCTGTACAGATCAATTAGCGACATTAACAAAACAGAGTCTCCATTTTATGAGACGACAGTATAACCAATTGCCTAAAAAAGAAAAGAGGCTATACCATGAAAGAGGCAACAACATCTTTGCTCATATTATTGCTCTGGTTTCTTAGATTTGGTCTCTTATGAATCTGAATCTGAGAAGGCAGGGACATACTTTACCACTTCTTCCAATTCCTTCTCATTGTTATGAGAAAAAGAATGATTTTTGGGAACTTCTGGAAGCTTCTGGAACCGTTGGATCTTCCACGTCTGAAGAATCTCTAAAAAAAAAAAAAAATCTTTCAAACTGAGGACTTCCATCTTAATATGGCCACGTTGACCTCTTTTGAAGACAGAAAAGTCGGACCAATGTACAAATATCAATGCCAATGATCAGAGCTCCCATAATCCAGTAGAATAAACGTAAATACTGCAACAAAAAACATAGCAAGAACGAGGATTAGTCGTTAATTTCTACCATTCACCAAGAGTTTGAAAAAGTTAAAGAGCAAACATCTTCTTGTGCTCGTGTTACAAGGCTACTCGATTTACAAATGCTTTCTCCTTTTCGATCCAATTCATCAGCCAGAGTGGTCAGGATAACGTGGACAAAAACTTTAAAAAATGCAGATTATGAATTAAAAAAAGTAGTTATTGCCTTGTAGTCAATCGTTAACCTAACCTAACAATAGCTAAACCTTGTAGTAATACAAACTATGTATCCTCCGTGTGATTTTAAACCTTAAAATTGCATACAACAACAGATGTGCACACAATGCAGAAAAACAAAATTATAGAATCCGCACAGCAGAAAAACCTAGCATTCTCGATTGTATGTGATCATACGATATAATATAACATTCACTATTGCAAAATACTTGTGAATAATTCCCATCAATCGACTGTTATATCGGCTATATTTCTTCAATTTTTATAATCACCAGATATGGAAAGGCCAATGATCGATAATCAAACCCCCAAATAAAGAAGTTAAAAAGTATACACAGAAAAACAATCCATTACAAACAAGTGACTATAAGGTACAAATTCTGAAACCCGAAATAATAATTGAGGCAAAAAGGGCAAACTGATGGACCCGCAAAATGTAAGTCTGCAATTCACGAACAATACATAAAAAATAGTACTGTATTGCCAACCACCAGAAATATTACTTTCAGTGAACCTTCCTACTAAGATATAAAAACGTCATAGTGCTAGATCTGTAAGATTATCATGATCGCCGATTATTGATTGTGCACAGAAATATTACTTTCAGTAAACCTTCCTACTAAGATATAAAAACGTCAATAGTGCTAGATCTGTAAGATTATCATGATCGCCGATTATCGATTGTGCAACTGTTAAAAGATAATCACTAACTTGGGCACCTATTTTTGGTATCAACTAGTGAGTTCCACAGTCATACGGAATATAAACTTCTGTGATCACCATTCTCCACATTCAAACTTAGATCTCATACAAAACGCAGCCTACTCCAAATTAAACATCATCCACACTAAATTACATTCACAGCAACTTCATTAAGCAATATATAGCAAAACCCAGCAGAACAACCCTTCGTCACCTCAGTGCTTTACCTCAATTACTATGTCACCCAAAGTATGGTATAAGGCACGCATCCGAGAATAAATATGTTTGCGATAGGGTAAAATAAGTAAAAGTATTACACAAAAAACTCCAATACGACATAACTAGCATCATAAAACTCAGGAACCGGACACTTATAAACCGTGAGAAACCTTACAGGATACGACAGTTTTGATTTTTTTGTCTGAACCTAGTTCAAAATCTCTGCACATATTAGGGTTTTCTCCAAAGTGAATGCAAACTATCAGCGTCTACAGAGATGTTTTCCAAGCATGAATACTGGGACTGTATATCCACACAAATAAAGGTGATGCATACAGTCATAAAGAAACTAGCACGTGTTAAAAAATTTGAGAAAGAACTGAAGTACTGCAAAAGCCTACCTCCACCTAACTCTTGCGGCTCGATGAGAATCTCACGGTTGATCCCTGTATGAAAGCTTGGGCACTTGCAAATTATTTTATTACTATATATATTTGGTTCACATGTATCGCAATTTGAACCCCGTAAGCCATCTCCACATGTCGCAACCGGGTTTTGATATTTGGATCCCTGCAACAAAGATGCATCCTCACTTGATTTAATTTAAAAAAAACATTTCCAATTGATTAAATTATTCAACATAACCCAATTCTCCATCATCCATCTAGTTTCATTCAGTCAAGCTACTACCTTTCCTTAACCAATATCTACATCCAATTCAGATTTTTTAGAGCCATTCTCAAAAAACAGAATGGGCACACTAGGAAAAGGACATGACATAGCTACTCATTCAATAATATTTAGACTTAACGGATATCAAGGTCACAAACAGCACATACTGAAACATAAAAAAATAAAATTGATCCACTAATTCGAGGCAAGACCTATGCTGTGATATTGTGATGCGTGATGAACAACAAGTACTGTATATTGATGACTTTAGAAGTCTCTTCATGCAGACACTCCTGTATCAGTCACTTTCTAGCCCCCCTGCCCCTCTCTCTTTCCCCCTCTTACCTGTCAAGCTGTAGCAGCTGCCTTCCATCCCCATCCCCCTCTCCCTCCCCCTCCCTCTCTCTCTCCCTATCCCTTGCACAGCTGACACAGTCGAGTGAGAGCTGCATAATTGCCCACTTTCTTTTCCTGAAAGATGACTGGAATTTATAAGACAACAAATTTTAATTGGCCAGACAGGAGTTTGTCACATCAATTTCCAAGATATTTAGGAACAACTAAGGGATACAGTGCAAGCTTCCCACACAAGTGAAAGTCAGGGTATTGGAAGAAATTTTACCATAATGTTGAGGATGAATGGTTCACTTTAGGAAGAACAGAAAATATCCAGAAACTATACGATTTGCACAATTTTCTGTCAAACCTGGAGTAAAACTTCGACAGTAGGTTGATGATTTCTGGGCAGATGAAATTAGCAAACCACTAGTCCATTTTTGATGCTTCAGTTCATTGCCTCCAAGACTTTCCATATGCTCAAACGTCTTTCAATTAGATTACCTCTGTCAAGAAAACCACTACCATTCACTGCCATAGACTCCTCCAAAAGTAATGGTGAGCTTTAAATTGAGAGCTCATGTTTTAATCATATTAGTTATTACACATTGTCCTATTCCTATGTATTCTGAACTTCTCAGGCAAAATCAAATATTAAACGAAAGTGAGATTGAGAAAGTGTCAAGGGAAGATTTGAAAATGGTCTGTAACTGCATACAAGGGTAAGGAAAAGAAGAGGCGAAGAGGAAAATGTCAAAGAGATAATAGTAATGAAAAACAAAACTGTTTGCACAGAAAGAATGAAAGAAGGAGAATTAAGTGTGGGAGACATAAGAGCAAGATAAAGGTGGAAAAAGGCAAAAGATACAGGAAGGCATACTTACAGGCGGGAAAGGGCAGGAGAGAGACAAAAACAGGAAAACACAAACACAGAAAAACACTTAATATTTGTTTAAATGATTAAAAATGGTCCGCACTTACATAGTAAACACAAGACATCTCTGCATAGAAAGAATTTTACAAAATGTACGGAGTATTTTACCCCTCTACCCCTCTCCTATCCCTAAATGGGCCAAAGGTGCTACTTCAGCAACCCACCCTGATAATCGCAAATAACGGATTTCATGCAAGCAACCAAGAAATAATCAACCAGCTGTTGTGGTAACAACCTACTACTTCGGCCTCAACTAATACACCTATACAAAGATGGTACACAGTTGCAAACTTGTTAAACAGCCTTTACTATGCCAGCTACATCAGGCTAGTTTTTTATGACTGACATTTACCCTCCGATTCGAGTAAAACTATCTCGCAAGACAGCTGCTGTCTGTTCAGCTGAATGTTACACCAGCCAGTAATCAAATACTCTACCCCTTCTGCAGATTTAAGCTTAGCACAAACTACAAAGTGACAAACTAGAGGTGACAATTTGTCATTATTTGATCAGAGCTCCTAAAAATTGCTGAACATCCTACCAGTTAATACCACCGGAATAGAAAAAATAGCAATTCAACTTCCACTGTAATCTGCAGAAGCTTGCTGCAAGGAGTCCATAATAAAATCATAAGTACAAAGGACTTCCTCACTACAAAATTAACGAACGAACTGAACAGACGCCAGGAAAAAATCCATCTCATCTTGAGATGGCAAAGATATGGCATCTTCTGAAGATCCAATGCCAGATGAGGACTCGCGAGCCCCGAAAGTTTGCTCCTTTCGCTTGGATTTCCATTCAGATGAGCCTTCTGTACGCTGTTTTGGAATCTGCTGCTCCAGCGGCCTCCACAAACCCCTTTCATAAACACCCTGGGGAGGGGATGGGGATCTGCGTGAAAGCTCCACCATAGCTTCAGGGAAATCTTGCACACTCCGTGGTGAATGAGATTGATAGCCGTCAAAAAAAACGCGTCCATTTGCCAATTCATAATGTGAATTATTATTCTTGTTTTGCTCCCCTCCATAAGCGAACGGACTCTCTCCGACTGCATCTGCAAAAAGATGATCTTCAAAATCCATGCCTTGCCTCATGGAACTTTTCAGCTGTCGGTTAAAAGTCGGAGAGTTTGAAAACCTTTGACTGTCACTGTTATCATCCAGAGCAAGGGCATGCATCAGAAGCCTCTGCTGCTCCAGGACGGCTGCCACTTGTTGAGCAGATTGCTGCTCTTGTCCATATAATTGTTCATGCGACAAATGATGATGCTGTTGCTGTTGCTTGCCATAGCGTAAATTATTACTGTAGAGTGCCTGCTGTTGCTGCTGTTGAACACCCTCGTGTTGCCTTAGCAACTGCTGAGTCCTCCGTAACTGTAAGTTTTCTTCCTCTCTCGCAGTCATAGGCATGTAGCCTCCTGAAACATCCTTTGACAGAGAGCCTTCCATAAACATGTCACCTTCTCTCCAGAGACGGCCATCACGATTCTCACGCACATCATTTCTCCTTCCACTAGCTGTTCCTCGACCAATGTCCACGCCATTCTCCTCAAAGCGATCAAATCGCAAATGCCCGAGAGCCTGGGCAACTGCACGCCTTCCATAGTAGCCCTCAATCTCAGAATCTTCATACGTATTAAAAAGACCTTCGCCAGGAGAAACACCAAGGAATTTGCCATGAGATCTGCCGTGGCGAAGGTTGTTGTTTCGACCGCCAGGTAGAGACTTCAGAGAATCTCCATCGAGGTAGTCATATGAATCCAATAGACCAGACTGAGCCCAGGACTCTCTAAGGGCTGCGTTCCACTCAGGCCGCCTCATAGAAATATTGTCAGCAACTGCATTGTTCCACTGTCCTGTAATATCGACGTTTCTAAGCTTGGACAGTCCACCAAAATCAGCAGCGTCCACAGGAACACTGCCGTTTGAAGAGTATTTTGACTTAGGCCTTCCATTGGCCTTCCTCAACTTTCCTCCATTTTTACCTAGAGGAAGGCCCATACTAGACGACGGTGTCCAAGGGGGGAGAGAACCTTGACCAATATGACCGGAGTCAGAAGCCATATGCTTAGGAGGCGGCTGTGTAGAAGCCATGGCTTGTCTTCCCATCGCTGATAGAGACTATCAAGTTTCTCAAAATATAAATCGATTACTGCTGAACCTCCTCTACCTACCGAAACAGAAGCAGCTTTATTTTGATAACAATCTGAGAGTGAAGTAAACGTCGGGCATACGAAAAAAATTATCTACAAGGAAATCTCAGGGTTTGTCCGTCTATTTGAGCCTGCCCGTTTCCCTTGCTGCCCGTTCTTCGTGCACGTGAAGATACTCAAATTCACAAGTAGCCAGAGGCGGCGTGTGTTTGACTATTTCGGAAGCTGGATCGTGCTTTCATATACGGCTTAGGGTCAAGGGCCGCACCTTTGACTCGGGCAGGAAAACAACAAAATTTCCGACTGCCGTGTCTTGCAAGGGAATGAACAGATGGCCGATGACGTCCTTTGGTTTTTGCTAACGACCGTCAAATTTTAAACGGCGGTCATGCACACGACATATCTGGCTAGCGCAGCAAAAGTCGTCTTCCAGGTACAGGCCTGGAACAGAAATAAGGTTCGATACGTTTTTAATTGGTGGAAAGAAGTTTAACCAAAATATTTGTCACGTCCGGAAACGGTTTGTAAAACGTTTGGAGATACCCGGAAGCAAATCGTAGACAAGTGCCGCTGCAAAATGGGGTATTGCAACGGAATGGTCTGAAAATAATGATTTACGACTGCTCAGTATTTTCTGTGTGGTCTCCACGTGTCGAGCTTAAAGTTCTGCAAGCCGGCTTCTCGTCGACGGCAGAAACCACGAAAACGGGGCAAAGGACAAAGGAAGAATATGAAAGAAAAAAAAAACACGAAATCAGGGCCAGATCAGGAATCCCAAGACTCTCGGTTGTGCTGATTTTTTACGTGTACGGATGGATTGTGAGGACGCACGACGCCCAACATGTGCAGGGATTCCACGTTGACAGACGAGGATTTTGCAATATGATCCGTGGAGCATCTACGAAAGTTAATCATCGATGAAACCGAGGCAGGTCGCGGATTCTGGTACATTCGATAAGGAAGATCTAAAGTTGATCCCGCTATAGTTCATCGGTGTCCTTCACCTTACTCAAAAATATCGGTGTTGACCCCACACGAATGGCCCTGAGGAAAGCAAACGCCTGTGGCGGCGGTCTCACCACGACTCGGGATGGAGTCTACCATTCGGCATATCACCGGCAAATCGTACGGCTTGGATTTTTGGGGATTGAGTGGCCACGTCCCTCCAAATCCGCGACATGGAGACGAGAGGGCCATTAGCTGTCGCATTTACAAGAAGCATAATGGTCGGATCTACCGTATGTGTAATCGACACACGACCGTACATAGGGCGTCATGTTTTGTCCTCACATAGTAGTAGTGGTTATCGTTTTGTGGCTAGGATATACGATGTCAATGGTCGTCTTGAGGGCGGCTTTCCATGAAAAAGTGATATAGGCAATGTGCTGAAAAATGAGAATGTTGCGGATCCTTTCCGTGATGACGTCTTTAGGTTTCCAAAGGTATCCATGCGGCGAACAAATGCACTTCCACGTCAACGGAAAATCGAGACATAAAAAATCTCTTAACAGGCGATCACGCACTTTACGAATCGTGACATAGCGTGCGATATTTGTATATTTTTGGAAAGACCCTTCCGCCGCTTCTTTTTTTAATAAAACAACACTGCCAGAGACGCCGCCAATGATATTTTTTTTGTGTTTCAGGTTCCTTGACATAAAACTTTCTCTTTTTTCGTTTCTGCACATTCCTTTCAGATCTTTGTGGATCTGTCAGGCGGACGCGTCGCATATTCACTCGTCCACTGCTCGTATAATATCTTCTACGGTCGCGACATTGGACGCTCGTAAAAATGTAGAGACGGGAATACCTCGGGAAGGAGAGTCCGCACGAGCCATTCTGCAAACGTCATTCCATTGTGACGTGGCGATAGGACAAAAATAAGGCGGCTAGATGTCACTCCGAAATTTTCGGAGGCGGCTAGCAGTAGTACTGTATCGCTGTACTTCAATTTTCATAAATTGTGGAAATATTTCGTACGAAATACGCATGAAACCGCATAGTTCAGTAACCTAGCCAGAATTTTTACTCTCATGGAAAACAACCCTGTAACAAACGATTCTTGTAATCATATCCAATTAATAGACTGTACGATCTTCACATGGGAGACAAAAAAGCATCTCGTGCCATTTCACGATCGGCGGCACGCGGCCACAGAGTGACGTGCCATGAGCTGGCTGTGACGGTGGATCATCGTGTCGTATAGGAAACCGTCTCGCTATAACCTCATATTCTGGTTTCGCTCGGCAGTTAATGCCGCCTATTCGGCAAAGGTCAGTTGTCGGCAAGGCGGGCATTCCAACGTGAAGCTGGACTCTGGTGCTCAACAGTTACTCATAATGACGACAGCGGTCATAGTACAGTAAACCGTGTATCGCAGTTAGGGTTAATAATGTTTTCGCCACTTAAAACATCGTTTCTCCGTACACACTTGTCGGATTTTGGATCTGAAGGTTGCGATTGAAATCCAAGGTTCTGACCTTCCAATTGACGGTCTCAAAATGACGATCGGGTAAGTGTGTACGGAGAAAATATGTTTTAAGTGGCAAAAAAAACATTAACACTAATAGCGATACACGGTGTACTGTACTTTGCCTTGGTTAAGGGAAATTGTTAATTCGCCAATAGCGTTATTGTGGTGCAACTAAATTTGATAAGCAGAAAAAGTACACTGGTCATCGTCACCACTTACTACAATACAGTATCGTTTAATAGTGTAGATATAGAAATAAAACATACATTACTAGTTAATGTATGAAACGTGGCAAATACTTCTCCACTTCCTAGAGTAGTATAACTAAGGGTACGTCCCCATGTGTTAAAGTATCGACTTTAATCTGTCGTTTTGGCACAGAACGCAGGTCCGTAAGAGAAAAACTTTAGACGTACAGAAAAATCAATTCTTTAAAAGTACAGCAAACGTCAAGTCTATTCTTTGAATGTACTTCATATTTGTCGTCATCTTAACAAATTTTGGCGTTTTCCTTTTTTCGACCCTCGGGCAAGAGATTCTTGCCCGTCAAAAAACTTCATCAAAAATCACCTCGCGAGGTGATTTTAGGGAAAGTACAGCCCAAAACAACGAATGCAAAACGGCCCACGCACGCGACAAACGAGCGGGGAAATTTTAGGACTCTCTGCCCGTCACGAGCATGTACGTGTTCTGACATTCAAAGATTCCAAAAGCACAATATCTGGACTTGTATCCGTACATCCAGTCGCAAAACTAAATTACGTGAATGTACAGTTTGTAAGTTCGTGTTTTGAATTTTTTGTAGTTGTTTTGTCGTTCGTGTTTCGTCGTGGCGCCATAAATTCCGGATGTCAGCGGATCGTGGAGGAGGCGTCACGACACATTCTTCAACAAATGTTTTTTTTTGTGGTTTTCGTTGGATTTGATTCCCGCCTGTCCGGGTCGCGCGGCCCGTATGGCACCTTTCCACGCGTAAACATTTTACACGTCCGGTGATTGATGACTCTCCTCCTGAGGAGAGTGGTTAATCACTGGACGACATGACCGCTTTCTTCGAAAACACGTAATCGGACGGTCGACGTTGTCGCCCAAACGTTTGGAGAATCTTGACGCGCCGACAGTAACCATGTTTAAAAAAATATTTAAAAAAAATCAGTACGTATTTGTACGAAAATGAGCTGGATCTGTACAAAAGTACACTTTTTCCAGTAAAGAACCCCATTTTTCGCCTGATGGAGGTTCACCCTAACACTATCTTATAATTTTCGGTCAACAAAAGTGTTCGACCTATTTAGTGCTCTTCACGGTAATAACTAATAACGATGGGCAGTCTACAGTACAGCACTGAACTGTACTGTACACCGTGAATCGTTATTAGACTATATAAATTATTAGTATCAATAATAAATTAGTGTCATTGATTCTAATTTGTGTATCAATACCATTATGAAAAAAATGTTTAATTGTAATTTCTCTATAACGCTGATTTAGGTATACAGAATCCGCCGTCATTACATATACGTTAAAATAGGCAGAAGTACAAAATCTGACAATCCGTACCACGTCGCGTCATTTCAGTGTAATTAATCCATAATTCTAATTTGGGTTTGCGAACGCGTTTGTCGCAACTTAGAGTAAGGGTTTTTTTCTGTCGTTTTCCTGTAAAACTTAGAGCCGTACCGCGTAAGTTTCAACCGTACCATAAAATAAAATAAAAGATAAGTACATTTTGCGTCATCATCGAATTTAAAATGTACTACATTTTGTCGTCTTGTGTTTTTCGACCCACTTCGACGACAAAAAACGTCATCTTCAACCTTATCTTTAAAATACAGGGCCGATGTGTTTTAAAATTAGGGATTCTCTATAAACAAATAGGAACACGTATTTGCACGTGTATTGTTTTGTTCAAAAACTTCAAACGATTTCAAGCGACGTGGAAGTGTACACGATTCGCTATGTTTTGTCCGTTTTTGTCTAATACGACAAAGAGAAGTACACAGTTTGTTTTATTTTGTCCGTTTCCATCCGGTACGGATTTTTTTTTTTGCAGGGGTCTCAAGGTTCTGATACCATTTCACGTCGAGCCGACAATAGACGCAAAGTCAAAACGCATCTTCTTCAACCGTGAAACGGCACAGGCTGGAGGGCGGTAGGTCTACAATGTCACGAAAAGTCACGCGACGTCACAAGCAGTTACGAAAAATGACGTGGGTCATCACAGATTGTAGACGTTGACGGCCGTCACGGGCATTGTCGACGTATACAATCGTCACGCCTTAAGTGACAATTTCGTTTGGTACACATAGGGACACCCGAAATCCGGGTCTGCCGGAAATCTGCGCTAAAAAACAAAAAAAAATCTTTAAAGAGACGCACCCTTGGACTCCACGTTTATTCTAAGCGCAGTTCTGTATGCAACCGACATAAGATAACTACAATTTTCGTAATATTTTCGGTAATCAAGTACATTTTTGTCCCAGCAAATACATTCCGTACACCACACTATTCATGAATTAAGTACGGTAATTCCATTGACGCTAATTCACAAGAAGCGTAATTAACGTCACGGATAAAATAGAATCAGTAACTGTATTTCGGGTATCAATGTCACAATTTTGGGGCGCTGATATAGAGTACATCAGTATAATAATGATTCACGCTGTAGTGTTCGATGTCCTTATAGTGCGAAACGCACGATATCGCAATTTTATAGATATTTAAGGGAGTAATGTATCGACATCTGCAGTGCATCGACAATTTAAATCTGAGCTACGCGGTTGATTATATCACGGCAGAGATCATGACTGCACCTACACAACAACGTACTTAATGAAAAGGTTACAAAAAAAAGGAGTCGAAACGATTCATACAGTTTTATGTTGGAACGTTACGAGAAGCCAGATGCCATATACACTTGATATTCAACAAGCGCCTCGTTCGAGCAATATGAACAAAAATATTAAAAAAAAAAGCTTGCAACACCGGTTTCTATTAACATTTTTGAAAAACGACAAACGGACAAAGGTCTCCTTCATAGTTCAAAAGTAGGTGTTTTTATGGTAGGCCTTTGGTCGGCGCCTTTATCGTAAGTTGTGTTATGGCCTTTTCATGTGATCTTCTTAGATCGCTACTTTGATCAGCGACCGTCCGATCGTCCGAATCTGATGGTGTAAATAAAAACTTTTGGTCCAAATGTTTTATTTGGTCCAATTTTTTGTCTGATTGTTTTAATTGGTTCGAAGAGGTTTGAATACAGTATGGGTTTTAAGTCATATTGTATGTTTTGCATACAATAGGCATATTGTATAGGCCTACTTTCACCTACTTTTGAACTATGGTCTCCTTCGTAGATGAAAAGTAGGGATTCCATTGTATGTTTTTAAAATGCATACTGAAACAAGTATTTAGGGTACGTCCCCATATATTAAAGTATCGACTTTAATCTGTCGTTTTCACCGAAAACGCAATTCCGTACGAGAAAAACTTTAGACGTACAAAAAAATCAATTCTTTAAAATTTCAACAAACCTCAAGTCGATTCTTTAAATATACTTCATGTATGTCGTCATGTGAACGCATTTTGGCGTTTTCTTTTTTTCGACCCCCGGGCAAGAGAATCCAGCCCGTCAAAAAACTTCATCAAAAATCACCTCGCGATATGATTTCAGGGAAAGTACCACCCAAACAACGAATGAAAAATGATCCACGCACGCGCCACACGAGGGGGGAAATTTTAGGACGAGGGTGAGTACTCGCTATTTTTCTCCCTGCCCGTCACGTGCATGTACGGAATATACGAGGATGTACGGAAAAATTTTTGCAGGGGTCTCATACCTCCAATTTCATTGATGGGTCCTCGGTAAAATTTTGCATCGCAGTCGCCTCTCCCCTCTCCCTCTCACGCTATCACTTTTATCTCACACTTTTTAGAATGAGGCACGACAAAAATGGTATTAAATGAAAGATATTTGAAAAATAATTCTTTTGACTACCGTTATGCATATTTTTATGGCAAGTAGAGCAAAAAAAGTAGAGAAAACAAAATTGGATATCCATGGCCGAAAGTTGAATATGTGACGTCACAAGTGAGCATGACGTCACAATGTTACAAAACCCTAAACATTTGCCATGTCACAAAATTAAAAAAATGTAGACGTCTACAACTGTCGTTGTTTTTGTTGGCGTCACCAATTCCGTTGTCGTCGTCAACAGTCACAAAGTTGTACCTATGTCTACAACCGTCACATTTCAAAGTTTCGATTTCATTTTCGCACATAAGGGACGCTTTGCAAAGTAGTACGGAACACTTCACTACAGTCCAAAATACTTTTTCAAAGTATCGCTTACATGGGGACGTAGCCTTAGTTAAAGGTTCATAAGCCGGTAATGCACCGAGCACGTACCAACATGACGTCCAATAGCGTCAAATATGAATGTCAGTCTGACATTCTTCATTTTTGTGTGTTGGAGTAACGCCGAAGCTTGCGCCCTAAACAAAACAAATGAGAGATAAGCCTACAATTTGATTGATATGTATTTCTTAGAGAGACACCTAAAGAACAAGAAATATGTTTGTACCTTTTCTTTTTTTGCATAAAGGGGGTTAATTGAATTGCCAAAAAAAAAAAAAAGGATAAACGGATGTATTCACTACACCGTGAATAGCTACAGTACTAGTGTTAAGAAACTATCAGATTAAATAAAGAAATAGTGTTGTGAACACTACTTTGGGTTCATGGGCATAAGGCCAACAAAAATGAACGCTTTGTTCATTTAACATTAAAATGAAACAAATTCCCATAATGTAATCGATAGAGTGTGTGTTCACATTGTTGACATTTTCACATGTGAGAACAAGTTCCCTCGATTTTCTCCCGTCTTCATTACGAGGAATCACATATGAGTGTGTTTTCTCGTGTCAACGCCCTTATCTAAAACTTTTTGTTGTATACTTACACGAAATAATGAGCACTTTTAACACAAACTCACACACTTTGTACTCTACATTATTCAAAAACATTCCAAATTAGAGTAATTTATATTAATTCAACCTTACTCTTATTAGCGAAAAGGGAACAAAACAAAAATTTTAATTACCATCTAGGTTTGAGGGTCAAAACCTAGGGGCGTTTAGTTATTGTTATAAACAAAACTAGCGATTAAAAATGTACTGTTGTGTGTTGGGAATTTTCTTATCGCGGTATATTCAATATGCAACCTATGAAATTTAGCATCGGCAGAGGGCCCGATATATCGCTACGGGACCAACATAATCATTGTGAAATGTTGGTGGGGGGTTTTACAACTACTATACAAACACAAAGTATAGAAATGTACCAAGGAATCGCCTCGTTTATTTTTTATTTTTTTTAACAAATCAGTATGGACGTATCAAAATATGACAACATGTCGTAACGTTATGGCGATATTAACCTTGTCGGAATACCAAACCACCAAATCGATTATCGGTCGGTCAAAAAAAGGTAGATATTAAATATTGGAAATTTGCGCTCGATGCATACCATTAGCGTTCGTGTATAAAAAAAATCAATATCAAAAAGGGTGGTTTCACCAATATTAAAAAAAAAGCACAAGGCTCACAAAGTTGTTTTCATCCTTAGTACAAAACTACCCAAAAAAATAATCACAAATACTTAAATCCCAAGTTCCCAAATAAGAAGGTCGGGAAGTAGACGAGTTGTATAAAACCCATTATAACCCATAGTTAGACACGAGGGAAAAATTGGTGTAATGCGTTAGATATGTTTATTCCATTCCTCATTATGTTGATTTGTGTCTTAACGCTCCAATTACACGAGTCAAATTAATTTGGGGCATTATAATATCTTGATTTTCTCTTAAAAAAAAAACCACAACACAAAAAATGACAACAAATATGCTCAAAGGCCATTGTACAAATTAGCGACCATAAATAAAGCGTTAGAAGTGGATCTTTAATGGCGACAACAGTAATTATGGTATATTATGTTTTATGTGTCGAGACACGTAAAACTTATTTAACTATTTAACATAAATTATATATGTTACACACTAAATCATACTCTATTTAATTAAACATATGATATAAATCAAGGTTTTAAAAATAAAAACCGTGCGACTCACATATTTATGGCGATTTCGACATCAAGCACAAACTAAACCCCTCAATATATTTAACGAGTGTTTTGTACATTTTGTTGGTTATATCTCCATTTGTATATAAACTTGTTATCTAATCAAAGTTGTCGCCAAATTGACTATGAAGTATGCAATATCTTACATAAAACGATAAAAAAAAACACCTTTTCGTTTTGTGAACCTTTGAGTAATATCTTGATACACATGCAGTGCATGACGCAGTTACAGCTATGAACATGCGTCGAATAACAAATTACACCAAATTCAAATTTACGACAATCAATAATTACGCATTGGAAGATTACGCCGCTTTGCCAAATCTTGTTTGCATTTCACCACATGTTACGTTTGCGTTCGATGGCTTCTACAAATATTTATAACTATTCGAGCTTTTGCCAAATAAAAAAAACACAAAGTATATAGTTCGTCAATTTACAAAATAAGAAAGTGACAAATCACATACAACCTAAAATCTTGACGAGAAAAAGACAATAATATAACGAAAAAGGATAGGTTATGAGGCAAAAAAAAAAAAAAAAAAAACAACAGTCATTTCACAAATTATCAAAGTATATGATATGGACATAAAGTAGGAAGGTCTCTTACTATTTTAATAAGCCCTCCTCTCGGTTCGTGCACTATTGTTACCCTGCTCTCAAAGTTAGGTTCCATCTTTTCAATCTTTCATTACTAGCACCAACTTCCGACCCCAACACAATGGATTTGAGCAAAGAACCGTTGTTAAATTTAAAACCTTGTTAGAGTAGTCACTTTTTATTTAGTTGTGTGTGCGTTTACTTTCGTGCTTTTGGCCTAATGTTGATGCGCGGTTGCAAGCCACACCATTTTATTTGTGCACTCCATTCGTCGTATGATCAATTAGCACCCACGTTAGACTTACTTTTGGGTTTGCCTCACCCGCCAATTTTAGGGGGGGCTGTTTTGAACCTCAACTTGTTGGGGTTGTGGGTAGACTGCTACACTGAGTTTTGTCTCTTTGTAACCGGTCATCTTTGGTATATTTGTTTTCGTTATTATTGTTTGTCTTGTTTATTTGTTTGTTTGAATATTTTAGACGTAGCTTACATTTTTGTGACTATTGTAGTCTTAGAATGTTCTTATAGTTTTGCCCCTTTAATTCCAAGATGGTTTTAACGTCGCAATTTATGTAATAAAGATTTCCATTTTCTTTTAATATGTATAGAAATTATGAAACGTGTGTTGATTAACGTTACTGTTATGTTAAGATTCGGTCATCGAACGCAAAAGAGCCTTATGAAGTATTTACATATTTTTCCCCTTAAAACTAATAATTTATCCTATTAGCTATTGACGGTGTAATATACCGTGATACGCACGATTTGCTACAAATTGGCTCCCCGGTACTTCCGCGATCCCAAACGTTGGGAATGTCATGAAACTCGAACAGAAACTATTGTAGGTCACTGCCCTTTGAAAATACAATTTGACTGCCACGCCATTTATGCAACCACTCACAAACGGCAGAACAATTGCGAAACTCACACCGGCAGCGGCCAAAAAACAAAATTGTCTGCTTGACAGAATAAGACGTGACTGCCCGACAAAAAAGTAGAACTGGCTGGCTGAGAAACAGGTAGGCAAGACGCCTCGCGCTCATTAAACTAAATGTGATTAAATGCGTCCAAACGGAACACTGCTCCCCGATACAGAAATGTATCCTGATCACAAATGGGGATCAACCGACGATCTCAATTTTGTTTTTTTTTTTGTCATGAGCACGCACACGAGGGTTTTAGTTTACAACAATGTGTTATTTACTTATTTTATGTCGGTAGCCTAACCTTACAATTTAGCGGATTATGGTAATTCAGTCTCTTAAACACTGTTTGATTACATTTTTTTTTTGTCTTTTTACACTGATTTGTATGTCATTGTTTTCGTACATATTTTGACTTATTGCTCATATTACTGCAGATCATGATTGACAACACTATTTGTGTTATATTTTATAGCCACGAGTCGTTTATTCTTTTCGCTTGTATTTTTTTTTTCCCGCCTACAGCTTATATCGTTTGTCAAAGGTAAACAAATTTTTATTTCATAATATGCGATGATAAAACCATCAAGTAAATAAGGGTAAAACAAATAGAAATATCAAAGGAGTACAAAGAACACAAAAAATTATAGACATCGCCAAAGAAAAAGTAAGGAGCCACTCTAACTATCACTGCCCAGAAGGCGAGGACAGATACATGACATGAATATCCACAACTTTGAAAAGTTGAAATCCAAAACCGCGAATGTTTCTAAATGTGGACCAAATCCCTTGGTGACAGATTAGGATGGCCTTGCTGGTCATTAGCCCCAGTGACAAACCTCCCAAGAGTGCCTCGCCGTAGGAGGTTCGTCACTTCAGATCTCCAGAGGGCAATTAATACACACACGTTGGAAGATAATCAAAGTTAGATAGAGGACATCGCGAACATTAAATTCATTTTTTTTTGCCGTACAATCTCGAATGAAGACGTGAAAGGCTACCCTCCAAACGTGACAAACTGTTCCGCAAGGTCCAAGTGCACAATCTCATCTGTTAGGAGCCAATGCATCTCGAGTTGTCATGTCTGACTTTAGTTTATACGAGAAGGAACGCGTGGGGCAATCACAGTCATGCGGACCATTCTACCAAAAACTCCTCGAACATCATATGATAATCTCATTTCGATCGACTGGCTACGACTTCTTTCAAACTTGGGATGAAGAATAAGGAGGTAAAACATTTCACATTTGGTTGTGTACCCTATTTTCACACCAACAACAACAACACCTTGCATGGAAATGCAAGCAACGTTACGTTTTTTTCCAAGTTCGCGAAGTATCCGTTCCAAATTATTAGGATAAACAATTAGAATACAACCTCCCTGTAATTTGTACATCAAAAAGATGCTCTCAAGATTTAGTGTTGTTTGCAACCATGTTCAAGCTTCCCAACCCGCAATACGAACATAAGCGACACGAGATTGAACATAAGGTAAGTCTTTTAGTAGATATTGATGTTCATTAGATGTTGCTCGCATTAATATGCGTTGTTGCACGTGAATATTGTTGTTTATAATGAGCGGTGAAAATAATACGAAATTATCTTAAGGGTCATGCGACAATATTGCACGAGTTGTGGGGGAGGGTTACCTTGGTGTTAACTCAAAAACATCGAATACTCGAGCAAATTGTATCTCACTCGTAGACGACGTCGTACGAGGGGTAGAGTAAAGCGTTTAGTGTCGTGCATTGGAATACATGTCTGGACCTTCATGTAAGGTTTTAAATGTGTTGTCAATATCGTGTTTCGTAGTAGGAAGGAGAGGGGAGTGATAGTGGGAGAGAAAGGGGAGGCGACGACGACGTATCTTTTTGCAATGGACCTATGAATAAACGCAGAGGTCAGACACCTTTTGCAAATTGTTTTGCGCACATGCTTGTGAGGGGTAGAAAAGAAATAGCGTGCTCCCTTGTGCAAAAATATAAAAAATAGTGTGAAACGTGCACGATTTTTTTTCAGGACACCCACCCCCCAATAGGAAGCGCATGAGGGGACGGGTGGGGGGACGGGTGGGGGGACGGGTGGGTGGACGGGTGGTCTGCCGTACGATTTTTTGTAAATTACTTTCGTACTAAATATGTACGGAGCCCCACCTCCCACCAAATACATCCCAATAATTTTGTTGGTCCATGACGATATATCAAGCCCGTTTACATCTGGATATTAGATATATTGAAAATTGAATTTATCGCGATGATACTTTTGCCAATAAACTACACTAGAAAAAACATTGTACTTTAGTGCGTGGACACCCCCTTTTAACTTTCCTTTCTTGCGTTATTTTTCCGTTGCCCCACCCCCTTCCCTCCCTCGCCTTCTTTTTCGGTCCTCCTTTCCTTTTGTACTTCCTCCCTTCCCCTCTTCTCGACCATATTACATGTGTATCTTCTTGCCATGTTTGTTGTGTGGATTCTTCTCCCACCATCTCCAGGGGGCGCTAGAGGTACTCTAAAGCCATTGGCTAGGTGTTAGGTTTCCTGAAGGTGATTGGGTGGCCCTCCAAACTCAATAGAATGCGTACTCCATTTGTGTTTCGTTCTTACTATGTAGCCCACCCTTTTCTTGGATGTCCCTTCCCCTTCCTTCAACTCGTACCTTTTAAGTCTATTATTAAGTCTCTTATAAAGTCTTTAAGTCTCTAATTAAGTCTCTAATGACTTGAGTATATCGACAGGTATATTTATATTAAGGCACACGCCAATTCTCCTCACCTCTAATTGAGAGGACTCTCTCGCATGGCTCGGTTCATGAGTTTTTTCGAGATATGTTCACCCTCGAGTTGCCCCCGAATAGGCTTACGATGTTGTATTTTATGGATTAGTTGTTTTATTTCTCATGGGAAAAATATTCCTTTCCGAATGTTTTCATATCCCACGTCTTGTCTGTTAGATGTCATCGGGATCCCCTCAATCGCGTGGACAAAATTTAGAGTGGCTGGTGGCTCGTGCCCTAGACCCTGGCTTTAACTCAAGGTCCACAATTACCTCAAGCAACATTAATTTGGTGTGGTTTATTGAATATGTCGTAGGTCATGTTTTTCAAGTTTTGTTTTATCTTAATACAAGATGGGTTGTCCTGGCATGCTTTAGAAAGGTCAACCCATCTTTCTTCACTGGCTTGGTTTATCTTTTCTCTTACGTGTAACCCCCTCTAGGGCGACCCGTCAGGAGTACCTTTTATTCCCCATTGCGTCTTACCGCGTCTTATGGGCTTAAACTTTTGCTTTCCATTCTTCTGTTTCCCTTTGTATGGATAAAAACACACATAATCATCGGTCTTATGTTGCGTGTTGTTTGCGCCCATATTTGTTTTTCCCGTACGGGCTTTCACTTCCACTTTCCCTTCTTGCCTCTTCCCTTAAATTGGACGACCACACATGCCCCCATCGTCCTCATGTTGCATGTTCCATACACCATCAGCTTTTATTTTGCTTAATGTTGAGCTCTACATTTTTTTCCTATACTGATTGACTGAACTCGACATTTATGCTTAGTAATTTTGTTCTGGAACCATGTTTATCAAATACTTTACGCTAGTCCTTCAATTCAGATGATGTAGCTGATTTTTCCTTTTATCCCTGTAATATAATTTTCTCCCCCCTGTACATTCTGCACGATCCTCTTTGCACCACACTGCCTATCACTATTTAAGCTAATCACTTGAATTTAGGTTTGAATATTTTGTGTTGGGACCCAAAATAATGCCAAGTATAGTTACATAAGTACACCTTGAATCGTTATTAGACTTATGTACTCTATATCGGCGCCCCAAAATTTTGACATTGATACCTTAAATAAAATAAATTATACTATTTAAGGACATGGACCATAATCTGCCACATTTCCGGCACTAAATTAGCATCAATGACACTAATTAATTTTTGACACTAATAATTTCTTTAGTCTAATAACGATTCACAGTGTAGCAGCCACAAGGTGAAATATAATTTTTGTGGTCTTTCTAATATATGTTGATGTTAAAAATTCACTATTACTAATAGCATGTTGATGTTAAAAATTCACTATTACTAATAGCAATTGCTGTGAATTGTCGTCTTGTACGGATATTCGCAGTCTGAGAATTTATGTACCCAGGATAAACCGGAAATGCAGTGGATTCTCTACGGTGAACTACTGGAAAGAAATAATCAACTGTCCACGAACATGAGTTTTATTGAAACATAAACAACACAGCCCTTCAAAAAATAAACGTCACAAACACATTCCAGATTTAATCTCACCACAGCAACATAAAAGCGGCTACACATCAACTGAACGGGATTCTGGGCACAAATTAATGACAAGGATCTGCTCAATCGTCACATTCACATGAAGTAATAATAAGTCACTCCATGCCCAACATTGCACCTACAATTAAAACAACCACTGACATACCATATAACCAATAGATCATCTGGTTAGGCACTCATTGCTTTCCACAAACATGACGATTGTCAAATCGTGAACCCGGTAGGATGCAAAAATGCTGGGCAAGAATACTTATCGCAAACATTCATTTTTGTTAAAGGAGAAAACATCACTGAGCAACTGCGTATTTGCAAAACTACTATTGGTTTGGAGTAACATTCGTCACAAATCTGTGAATATCTCAAACCCAGGATCAGTGGCAATTGTGAAAAAATGTTTCCCAAACCTGTTGCTTTCAATGCCCCAAACTGTCAAATTTCATTCATGCTCGGAGCAAAATAACCGTGAAATTCATTCAATCGGAGGTTTTTCCAAAACCGATACACCAGTTCTTTCGGCCATGAGTGACCTCTGTCACATGGCGAAGGGCAGAAGTCATCCGATGCTTTTGCTCGATACTCCTTTTTGTTGACTAGCTTACAAAATTGTTGGGAAATAGGCACATAGTCCAACGATATTGTCTTCGAAAGTAGGAATCGGGAAGTAAAAAGGGAACATTGGATAGAAGAGGAATACGGATTGCTGTCAAAATGAACAGATACTGCTACTTCCCTCTGCATAAAAAAAAGATAATCTCCATATTAGAATGTATTTTTAGCAAAATTAATAGAATCTATGTTAACCGATTCAACACAAAAGGTTGAAAACTCATTCATAACATAAGATACAAACTCACTTGACGTGTACTTTAAACCAAATGTTAGCAATCTAATTTAAACACGCCAAACACAATACTAATTACAGCAGCAATTAGTTAAGAAGCAATAATCATTCAAAAAAATGAAAAGAAAAAAGGTTCAGTTTTTTGCCACTGTCTGTTGCCCATTATCAAGATGCCAGGTAAAGAGACTCACGTGTTCATCATCAATGTTATATTATCTCCTTTCAGAAGTATTCTCCCTGCAATATAGTCCAACCACACAACGCAATATAGGTGAAAGAAGTCAAAACTAAATAGGTGACACAGGTCCAAACCCTTATATAGTGTTCTCAAAGTTGAAATGTTTACTAACAAACCATCATAAGTTTGGTGCAGCTAGTCGATTTTAAGTGTTTTTCTCCAAGACAAAAGGAGAGAGACAGGAGGTTTCGGGCGGGCTGTACATCAGCAGTGTGGAGAAAAAATAAAAACATTTTTTCTTTAAATAAAGAATGCAGTAAAAAGCAGAATGAAAGAGACCCGTTTTGTACATCTGTGATTGACAATGAGAAGTCCTTCTCAGAAAAATAAAGTTGACTTGCCCAGAGATAAAGAAAATTGTCAAAGAAAAATTTACAATAACATGAAGAACTGTTTAAGGAAAGAAACATGCTGGTTAAGGATGATACATGAAACAATTTGAAATGAAGGGATTTCTGCCAAAGCTAAGAAACCAATGAAAACAAATGTTCATCCAATGAAACCACTGAAAAATGCTGGCGTACAAACTAGTCAATAGTTGACCAGTTTTAACCTAAATTTTTACGTAAATGGTTTGGCTTTGTTCCAACGCATGTTAGAACGTTTTCAAATCATGAGTCCATTGACTCCTCAGTACAGCCATACATCTTCATATAGTGTTGCACTGCCATGCAATTAAATCAAAACAGTTAAAACTTCTGTCCACAGTTCTCCGGCTTAGGAATTTGCCACTCCCGTTCTACTGGGAAACAAAACTGTCATATCCCTTTCGCTAAAATTACGTTAATTAAAGAAGACAGCCTGGATGCGTACCCTGAAAATTGAAATTGCATTATCAGTGGTGAATGATGCTTGGTCTAGTTTTAGTTTTAGACTTCTTAAGACCGATTATACTATATTTGCTAATTACATAACCTTTCTTAAAACCAAATAGACTAAATCTGCATAACACAAAACCTATGAAACCAAAAAGACGGGTTCATTAGCCAAGCTCACCCAAAGTCTTTCGAGTCTTCTTCTTCATCGACACCTCTTCAGCATCCTCCAATACAAGATTCATGTATTCATCAAATCCCTGTGGCCAAACGTGAAAAATATAATAGAAGATTTCAACATGGATAACAAACTTGTACTATTTCGTATTCGTTTCTGGTTTCGTATCTACTTATTTATTTATGTGTGCGCCTTTTTGTCCAAGCGTGTAAAATAAAATGGTAAATCTAATGTGCTGCTGCAGAACTTGGAAAACATAATCTTATTTCTTTTCATTCCTTTACTTTTGTCTTTCCCGAGATCTAAGTTAAAGAGAAGCTAGTAAAAATACTAGTCTGGACTTTAATAAAACCAGAAACACAGGTATATATACCAAAAATGCGATATCCACAGTTTTATACCTCTCAAAATCCTCGTCAAGAGTTTTCCTATTATACCTTAGTCAAAAAGATACCGGAACCGCTATTAATGTAAGAATTTTTTTAGTGTGGAATTTATTGTAGTTATTGATTCTAAATTAGTTTAAATGACATGGATGATTATGAAGTGCTTATGGAATTGGTGTCATGACAATAATATGTAGTATTGTTGATTCAGTTTTGAGGTGAGAGGTAAAATCCTGCATTAAACTAGTGTTATTAACCCAAGTAGTGATTCATAATAAAGAAACCTACAACAATAAAAAAAAGGACCATTGAAATGCTTAGAAGCAACATATTGGACTTGAGGAGCACAGGTCCTGGAAGGGGGTTCCTTCCCCTTCCAGTGTGAATCAATTTTGTAAATTATGAGACACAAGGTACAATCTCACTTTCTACAAAGCGGGGCAAATGAAGAGTGGAGAATATTCTCACAATGATTCTCCCCTCAATTCGAAGATCTTTCTGCTCAAACAGCCAAATTTGAATTCGAGCTTTCTGCACATATCATTCCGAAAAAGACCCCAAGTCAAATTTAAGGTCCTCGTACTAGAGGAGAGGGAGAGATGTAGATGTGAAATTCATAGTTTATTTTACTATTTTATGATTTTAGATTCGAACAAGAGGGTCATCCCAATTTGACAATTGGAGAAAAAAAAAGCCAAAGCCAGTCCAGACTGAATCCAGTATGTCAAGTTAACGAGAATACAGTGTCAATTTATAAAGTGCCCGTGCCCAAACCCTACCGAGCCCTAAACAACCATAAATAACCCTAAGAATTTACAAACCACGAAACAGTTTTCCAGAATGCAGAAACCTCCGAGTTCTGACTGCCCATTGCTTTATCAGTTAATAACACTACATCGGCCAAAAATTATAAAAATAGTAACACTATTGAAGGAGTGGCCCAAAATTGGCCATGGCACTCTGACCTAAATTAGTATTACTGATACTAATTTTGTTTTCATACGAATAATTCCTTTAGACGATGGGCAGCGTAACTAGAAAGTGAACTGAAAACAGTCAAATTCATGAACCATTAGAGAGAGTCGTGAGGTCGAGAATCACAAGCCAGTTCACAAATTTCTCCCATTAAAATAACCGAAAAAGTAATATCCATCACCACCACACAGTGATTGCTATTAGCGTAAACTTCTCTTTTCGTCACATAGAATAGATTATCTCTGTGCACAAAGTTCCGATTTTCAATTGGAGAACGTCAATTGAAAGTTAGAATCTTACTTTTCTGTCGAAGCTGTCAGATCGATAGTCTGACAAATGTGCACGGAGACAAACGAGTTTGAAAGGCCCAAAAAAAGTATTAACACTATCACAATACATAGTGTAGCTTGAAATCATGCGACACCCTTAATCTACAATTAGGGTAGCCATTAAACGGAAAAGAGAGAATCCTTTGTACAGTGTAAGAATACTTATATGACACTAAGCAGTCAGGCTTTATGCAATGTAAGTGGCTCTGGTCAGGGTTCATGGAGAAAAAGCGAGGGGATTCCTGAAAGTACTATGAGTTGTTTATCAGCCAAAAGGGATTTTTTTTTTTATTAAAAAATAATAGAGCATGCAAAAGGTTTCTGAAAGAGGGAAGGGGATAACAAAACTTACACTTTGAAGAAATCGGAAAATAAGATTCTGCATGCAAGTCAAAACCAACGCAGAAAGATTAATGGCTGGAGAAAGAATAAAGATAGAACCTTATAGATATGCATAACAATGTTTATATTTACCAACAAAACGGACAAAAGTTCCACATCGCACATTGAAACCTATTGTTTTTCGTCACAAAGATGATGCACTAACACTAAAATTTCATCGATATTGTTAAATTTTCACCTAATTGATATCCCGAGGTTTTATAAAAAAGCTTGAAAACCAGCAGAATAGAAATACTCGCTGCTAGCAAAAAAGCAGAATAAACACATTTCTTGAACAGAAATCCATAAACTGTGACAATTGAACAGAAATAAAAAATATGTCCGGAGATGCTTACAATTGGTTGTGTCATAATACGCTGTACTTTAGTGGAAGCCATGGCTGCAAAATCCCTAACAAACAACGAATGTATTCGCAAGCAGAGGCGTCGATTTCCAAACGCCCTGAATTCACTCAAAAGTTCTACAAATGAGCAAAAAAAAAACTTACAAACGAAGTTTTACTATATTCCGCAAAGTTTACAATCTCACTAGACTGAACTTAATGGCGCACGTCAAATTAGGGTCTGAAATTTGATTTCTCATCCGAAAGATAAGAGAATCTGCAAAGTTAACAGTTAACACTAAAAAGTCGGAAAGTACAGTACGGTAGCAAACTTCATACAGCCTACCCGTAAAACTGTAAAAGCCACCTTGGCGAACGCAAAAGCCGATCAATAATTAATTTCAAATGAATCGTACAATGGACGTGTATCCAATGGAATATCTGGGACTTGAACCAACATTGATCCAATAAAATTTCTGGGAGTCGATCCTGCACCGTTCAAAAGTCTTGTAGGTTAATCTACGTGTGATCGATAGTCTTTTTGTTTCCAAGTGTATGGAAATACATGTTCAAGCCCTACACTGTCAATACTGTAGTTTATTTTATATTTTTTACGAATATCAACATTTTTTCGTGTTTTTTTTCATGAAATCGAAATTTAGTCTTTAAAGTTTGAACAATGCTGGACAGTGAACACATCGAGTTCAAACACGACAAAACGTAAAATACTAAAATTATTTTACGTCTGCCAGGTGGCTTTAACGCAGCGTTGCGGGGAAACGTTTTTGATGTTCAAACGTTTAAAGCTGCAACCCCAGTTGGAACGTTGCCCCAACTTCTGATGTTTAATCTCTGCATGAGTCGAGACTGTCCGTACGCTCGTACAAGTACGGTTCGTCATAAAATAACAGAAGTGCGAAAGGCTGTACGTATATAAATGTATAAAATACAGCAAGTACATCTTCAAACAAAAAATCATTTTTTTGGGCCAAAAGCATCAAGATTACATACTCAAAGTAGAAATAAAAATCTCCGATGCAACTTTTAACGACCTCTAAAGAATGTTTTTGGTGGCTATAAGGAAAATGGAATTTGCACATAGCACAAAAAATATTAAAAATATAAGAAGACCTTTCCCAAATAGATACACTTCTTAAGTACCTCTAGAACTGAAATCTGAGTTTAACATTTGGAAAAGGTATAAACCGAGGGTAAAAAACTAAAAACCCTCAGACTGCCAATAAACGTTTGATGCTTTTGGGGGTATCAGTTTAAATCATAGTTCAAAAGTAGGCGTTTTCATGGTAGGCCTTTGGTAGACGCACAAAACTTGGCACAAAACTTGGCACAAAACTTGGCACAAAACTTGGCACAAAACTTGGCACAAAACTTGGCACAAAACTTGGCACAAAACTCGGGCAGAGTAGGCATACTATGTGTGTGCGTTTGTGCACACTTTTGTACGAACGTACGAATCTGACGTATGATCGTAGTACAGCGCACGCCGCTGGACGAGATTTCAGCGAACTGACACAGCTTAGGATGAGTTGTGTTATGGGCTTTTCATGTGATCTTCTTAGATCGCTACTTTGATCAGCGACCGTCCGATCGTCCAAATCTGACGGTTTAAATAAAAAATACCTCAAAACTCACAGAAATAAATTTTTTTGTCCGAATGTTTTTCAAAATTTAGACATGACGTTTAATTCTCTATCGATCGATGTGCAACTCAACCCTGTTACTCTTTTTTTTCATTTTTCGACCAATACAATATGGGTTTTAAGGTCATATTGTATGTTTTACATACAATAGGCATATTGTATGGGCCTACTTTCACCTACTTTTGAACTATGGTTTAAATCCAGTGCTGTTTACGGGTACCAATAACGGATAGCGTGTATAACTTTTTCGAAAGCGTCCCAGAAAACGCCCAACTTACCGTATTAGGTCAACCCTTAACTGTAAGGTGACGACAGAAACAAAGTTTAGTAAGCTCATAAGGGGAATCTACTCTGTCTGGTACAAATTCGTTACATTGACACGTTTCTTCCGTACAGTATACATGCATATAAACTATTATAAAGCCTGCCGCGCGGTCCTGTGTGGTACAATTACTTCGAACTGTCATGTGTAGAAAACAAACAAGCGTAAAAAGTTTTACCCAGATTACACATAGGATACGGTGACAAACTGAAAACGGGACCGAACTGGAGCAACAAAACTTGCGATTTGAGCCTTGAACCCTTAAAGCCCGTACGCGCAAACTTCATAAAACGCATGGATGGGACGGTCCGCTACATTTCCTCCAGAGAAGTACAGACTAGCACTGTAGTATGATGTACTTTTATGTACTGGCATGTACCTCCAGTCCTCCACGCTGTCTCTTTTGTACGTTCTTACAGAAGGATAAGCATGTGGAGTTGCTTCCGGTCACGTATATTAACCTTTGACGCTGTGGAAAAGTCGGAGTGGACAGATTTCGCAGGAGAAGCTTCTCTCCAGAAGAAGCTTGCAGTTTTGAACTTTTTGCTAGAAGCATTTGTTGGTAAGCTTTAACAAACTGAGCTGTGTTTCCTTCATGGTGTATCATCTCTATTTTTTGACAAGTCCTTGTGTTTGCAAGTGTAAGACTTTCGGATGTCCGATAGTTTTCTTAGCTGATGACATAAGTGCATTGTTATCACTTTTTTCAGTTCAAGTCTTATTTTGAGTGTGTCACAGGAATTACATAGTTGTTACAATGTTGCCATAGGTTTTTCCTGGCCACAGGATGATACTGCCAAATTAACACCATCTTTCGGATCTGAGTTGCTACGGCAGCAAAGTCGATGCGTAGCAGTTACTAATGGCCTAGCTGGACGTTTTTCTAATTTTCTGAGTTGGTTTGCTATCCTGTTTGGACGATTGGTGTTGGACATAATTATTTCTTTAGAAGTTTTCTTTAGTTTCTGAATTCATTGAATTATCCTCGTCTCTCTTTTTGCTTTTTGTTAAACTGTTTCTCTATGGAAGTTTCGCTGTTTTTTATGCTTGGAGTAACGGCCACATGATTATACTGCCTTAAATAACACCATCTTTCGGGACCGAGCAGCATAGCTGCAAAGACGATTATGGAGCTAATATGATGGCCCGGTTTGAATTGTTAGTCTTGGTGGTATATTGCTGCTAGCTTTCTCATTTAATTATCTATCTCATGGTGAAAATCTATTTGCTGTGTTGTTTTACCTTCTCTGAGTCTCTTACTGGGAATTCTTTTTCTGCTTATTTTTCCTGTAAATGTATCGATGTCTATGTCCAATTAGATTAGATTGTCCTGTCAGTTGTGTAATTATCTGGACAAAAAGCGGAAGCAGCGAGTCCTACTATGAGCTGTTCTCTCGTCAGTTCCAGAGAGACAAATAGCGCTGTCTTAAATGGGTGAGCTTCGGGAAGCTTCTGGCTATTTCTGACCGTCAGTTCAATCCACATCGCGACACCCTGTGACTTAGCCTCTGTTTTTTGTTGCATTTTATATCGAATAGTTTCTAAATACCTCTTCACATCATGTCTGCAGGAATCTTCATATGTGCAGGCCCGAACGGATACCTTCTGAGTTGTGTTCTGTCGGTGCCCGCATTCTCTTTGCACAAGTAAGACTTCTATTGCTTTTTATTTCGTTTCCTTCTTCAGTTAATCTGGATAAAGGAATTCCTGCTTGTGTGAGATGATCTGCGTGTACTTATCTCGTGACAGCATGTGATCGGTGTGGCTTGGCTTTGAAATCCTTTTTGGTGAAGTTAGGGCGGCTCAAAGATGTGTTAAATAATCTGCGTTATCTTCCTGAATAAATTGATGCTGAAACCAGAATTTTCTGAGAGTCGCCCTTAGGGAGGATCTTGTTTTTGCCTCGATTCCTGCTTTACAAATGTTTAGCTATATGTAAATCTGCATCAATTCTAACTCCTTTTAAGCTTGTGACGCTCCTGACATGCTTGCGCTTTTGGATTTGCATATTTGTGACAGATATGGACAGACTTAATGACGATGTTTTAGCCTTGATGCTGGAGAAGGTTGAGGGCAGCCAGCACCGAAGGGCCTGCGCTCAGGTTAATCGTCAATGGCTCCGTATCGAGGGTCTTACTCGACGTCACCTTCGCATTCTTTCTCCTGAGCTTGCCATGCGGGCTATTCATCGCTATCCTTCCATCACTTCTCTTGAAGGGATGCATGGGATCCGGGATGCAGATCTTGCGGCAGTGGCAAGGTTTGTTCCTCTGTTTCCTTGTATTTTTTTTCTGTTTTTGCTGCAATAGCGTAGTAGTTCTGACCTCGTTCGTGTTTTGCTGATTCGATGATGATGCCACTATGACTGCCGATTTTCACAGTTGCTGTCAGTGTATCTGGGTTTCAATTTGATGTGGTTTCAGTCGTGTGTGAACTAGATTGGCTAGCAGGGTAAGTGATTGAGACAGATGCTTTTGTTTTCTCCTTTCAGGCTGTGACAGAGAATCTGGTGCTTTCCAGGCATTGCAAGTCCTTACAAGTGCTGAATCTGGCTCTACCTCGGCCTCAGCTTGCCACTGAAGATTATTGCTATTCTTCAGCAAGTTCTGACGATGAGTACGATGTCATAACAGACGATGGTCTTAAAGCTGTGGCTAATGGATGTTCCCGTTTACAGAAGCTGAAGCTCAGATGGCGGCTTAAAGTTGGAGACTCGGGCCTTAAAGCACTGGTCAACAAATGCTTTCTGCTTGAACATGTGGATCTTTCATTCTGCAAGGGGATTACAGATGATAGTCTGAAGTCCCTTTCTACTTTAGCAGGCTTGAGTACCCTTGTTTTAAGGGGTTGCTGGCAGTTCGGAGACGTAGGTTTGGGCTACCTGGCTTCAGGACCATCGAGAGCTTCCTTGGACAACCTGTCTCTTCGTGACTGTCATCATCTATCAGGTCAGGTCTTAGATTCCGGATGATTTGATTGGTTGATCTACTACAAGATCTGGCTTGTATTTTTTTCTATCATGCTTGTAAGCTTTTTCATCAGGTTTTTGGGCAGCTCAGGAACTCCATGTTTTGTGAATTGGATCAGCATTTAGTACAAGGCGGTCTATTTCTGATTTTCTTTCTCGTATTGACATGTCATTTCCGTTTTCCTTATGGCAGATCTAGCATTGCAGAAGTTGCGAACATGTTCAAGTCTCACTGCTCTTTGTCTGGCTGAGTGCGGACCTCGTTTTACAGATAGTGGGCTTTCTAATCTGGGTTTGATACCAGCCCTCACGGTGAGTGTTTCTGCTGCTAGATTGGTGCTTCTTTAAAGTGATGTATTTCCTTGAATTCTGTCATTAATTTATAATCTGTCTTTGAAGAAAAGATGCTTCTATCTGGGAAGACATTTTCCTGTCATTGCTGCTGGTTTATGTCTATGTTTTCCGAATCTATCCACAACATAATGATGATTCAGTTTCTGAGTTCAGGATTTGAGAGGATTATCAATCATTGGATGTTGCCTGACTAGAACCTGTGTGTGTGGGTGATGGGAACAGAGTCTTGATCTTAGCTGGGTATCCAACTTGAATGACCAGACTGTCGTTGCCCTTGTTGAAGGTTGCAGCTATCTGCAGAGTTTAATACTTACTGGATCTATGTTTGTCACAGATGTCGGTGTGGCTGCCCTAAGCCATTGTAAAGTTCTTGAGGTAACTAACCAAAAGCTGTTATCGACTTTTTTTAAAAGCGTAATTTTCTGTTCAGATTTCAAACAACCCTAATCTTAAACAGTGAAGTTGAACTCATTCAGTCGATGTGTTTCTGTTGATACAGAGCCTGGATATCAGCCAGTGCCCAGGTGTATGTGGTACAGATATTGAGGCACTGGCTGCTGGATGCCCTGCCTTGCAGTACCTTGTGTTAAGCTACAGCTTGCGATGTTGGATATCTAAAGATGTCATGGACCAACTTTTCTGCCGAGGCTGTTATGTACGATGGAGTTAGGGTTTGTGCAGAAACGTGAACAATTCTAGATACGACAGCATCTGGTACTGTCATTGGATGATAATACAGCTGTATACAAGTTTCGTTTTAATGGTTTGAATTTGTAATTTTGTAAGCAGTGGGAAAGGGGCCTTTGTTGTTTGTTCGTGGGGAGTGTTGTAGTCCTACTTAGTCTTTTCGTCTCCTTAGGGCTTGTCACGTACTAGTAAAATTTTCAGGTTTGCTATGTAACATAATAATGTGTTCCTGAAATTGTTGAAATATAAATACTGTCGGTGGAGATTTTACAAATGGGAGTTGGAATTCATCTGCTGCAGTGTGGGGAGATGAGATGTAGTGTGGCAATTTTACCTTGAATGTAATAAAGATTTAGTCTCTTTTTTGAGTTCATTGGGAACATTAAATAATAATTAATGGTTTTTCCATGAGATATGTTGTTTTTCTGTATCAGTGTTAATAACATTGTATATGATTGTCTGATCCCTGACATATGTGCCTAAAGGTACGTACTAGTGTGTATTGAGAGAGTGATATGACAAAAAGTGAATTTCTTTTGGCCAGCTGTATTTAGTTTCTGTTCTGTAACAGGTCGTCAGTCCCAACTGGATGTCACGAATGAATGTATAAGAAGCTTTTAGGGTAGGTGTAATCATTGTATGTTTCTCAGGGTATTCTTCAGTAGTGAAAAATCCTGAAGCAGTAACCTTTGCTTGGTCAGAGATGGTGAAAGAAGGTAGAAAGCCTATCCTCACTATATCCCATCCTTGCTAAAGAGTGTAGGAAAGCGAAATGAAGTGTCCAAAGTTATTACCTTATGCATTAGAAGAGTAGTAGGGTATGTACATCCAGATAATTAAATAGCGGAACGTCAAGTCATCTATAGGGTTTGGGGAACATATTGCATTGAACGTGTGTTCTATTTCATGTAAAAACCCAACTAATTTATTACTTTCATATGCTAAACGCAAAAATAAAGATATCTATAAAAAAAGAAAAAACTTGTGTAATATACAAATAGTTTAATTCAGGAAATAAAAGAACTTAGTATATATTGGACGTAGGCCAGAATCCCATTACAAGTTTCATGGACAAGATTGCTGGAAGGCTTGCTTTGCTTTACGTCGCGTCAGTAAATCACTTTTTACATGCGTGACTCATTTCGGTTGATAAGATGTAGATAAATATTTACTTTTTACACGCGTGGCTCATTCTGGATGGTAACACGTAGATTAATATTCGATAAATCTTGAAAGAATCTTCGAATGTGAAATCCGAACGCAGTATCTGTAGTAGCGGAGGTAATCTATACCAGCGGAGGTAATATCTGTACCAGCGGAGGTAATTAATGATTTGAACAGAGGGTATTATGATGTACACCTTGAATCGTTATTAGCGTATAGAAATTATTAGTGTAAAGAAAAAACTAGCGTCATTCATTCTAATTTAGTGCCAAGAACCGTGGCAGATTATGATCCACGTCCTTAAATAGTGTAATTTATTATATTTAAGGTATCAATGTCAAAATTTTGGGGTGCTGATATAGCGTACATAAGGCTAATAATGATTGACGGTGTACTATCCAAAATCTCAAAACGGAACGACAAAAAGGCGGCGGTAAACTTTGATGGTGAGAGTGTGACGTGAAAATTTCGGCGGATTCGCATCCACCCTGGCGAAAGGCAAATGGCCCATGCGACGTGTACGCACATACGCGCGCGCTCATCGAGGATTTTTTTTCCACGCGGCGCATTTTTACACATTCAGTCTGTGCAAAGTGTCTTCACTGTGGTCGGTCGCCACAGAACTGTAGAGTTAGCGACGTGTCGTTTTTGATAAAAAGTATAATGCATCCGACGGTCAGATTTCATGCCTACAACCTTGGAGATTCTTTCATTACTATGTTTTCCTTGGGAAAAAAAAATAGAATGGTACGTACTTGTACGAAACGGTACGGCCCTCAGTAAACAACCCCACTTTTTCGCTAATGGAAGTCCACTCTAACTCCAAAAACTTTTATGTATACTGCTCTAAGGGCTTTTGCTGACAGTAACCTCTTCGAGAAGGGAGAGGCCAGCGAGTTCGAAAGGTAAGAAAAAATTTTAAGGGTGAAGTTCCATTAGGCGGTCCCAGTAAATGTACGGAAAAGTCTACTGACAGCGTTAACTGGAAGTCCGCTCCATTGTGTCGGGCCAGTGAAAAACCTTTCGAAATTATGATTGGTGCCACGTAGTTAGTGTTCACATTTTGAAAATCTAAAAATATTCTTCAAACGGAAAATCTAAACGATAATATCTGTACCAGCGGAGGTGGTTAATGATTCGTACGAAAAGTTTGCGGCCAAATTTTAATTTTGAAAATGGAAATCAAAATTTCGAAACGGAATTTCAAAAAGACGCCGCTAACTTTGAAGGTCGGTGGATGTCAGACGGAGCGTGCGATGATACTTTCGGTTGACGTGTATCCAGCGTGGCAGGTGGCACATGGCCTGTACGACGTGCACGCGTGTGATCGCTTGTTCAAAGTAGATATGTTTTTGCTTTTTGACGTGTACCAATGGAAATCATCTAATGGGCCCCAACTCTCCTCGCGAGGAGAGTTGGGGCCCACTGGATGATGTGCCCGATTGCTTGACGGATCTCAAAAAGTGAAACATCCAACGGTCAGGATTTACGCCTACATCATTGGAGCTTCCCGACAGCTTTCCAGTAACGATGTTTCGTCCGACAAAAAAAAAATCTGGTACGGATCTGTACGTCTCTGTACGAAAACGTACGGCGTCCAGTAACGAACTCCACTTTTCGTCTAATGGAACTTCAGAGGGAAAATTTCCGACAAAGGGACTTACATTAACGGGGACGTGTGTATCACAAGTTTTTTTGACCATGCGTCTGAAATCTTCGTGCAAGATTGTGCTCGCAAATGTTTGTTCCTTGTCTGCCAATTGTGCACGCACATTACAACACGTGTCTTAGTTTTTTTTAAAGGTAGAGTATGTAACGCCTCAAGTTCTGTTGGCTGTCCATTCAAAACAAAATGATAATCATGCAACGACGTGGAATACAATGTGAAAGTTGCAAATGTGTGTCGTTCCTAAGGTCCCACGTGGTCGCCGAAATTCTTTCCATTTTCTTTTTCCCACAAGGCGACAAAGCTTGAAAGATTGCTCGCACGTACCCCAAGGCGAAAGGATTTTACACGTGTCAGTGTGAAAAACTGCACCTAAATGTTGATTCACATGTAACGATTTTGTACAAAGCTACATGAGAAGTACAGACGCACTGTACAAAGTTGTCTGTCGTACAAGTCTATGATAATTACATCCCCGAATACGTGGCAGATTTACCTCCGTCGATATATATTCCCCCTAAAAGAAAGGAAGTGATTAAGAGAAGGCAGTAGAACGGGCGAAGATGATGCCACGTGTAACGAATAAGTCCCGTCTGAAAGTACGGCAACATAAAGTAGAAGTATATGAGATTTTATTCGGTTAACTTCTATGACGTCTGTTGACGCTGGATGACATTTCATCCAGCGGCGAATCCCGAAACAGCATTCCGTACATGTACGTAGGACGTTTGATTTGTACTAAACAAAACGTAAATATTTTAAAATTATTCGTTATCCATGGCAAATATGTGGGACCGTCCGAATATACGGCATTATTTCCCCAAAAAATCCTATTTACCTGTTCAAAACCAGACTAACAAAATCAGCAGAAACCAATAATCTCAAATGGTCGTCGTTTGTCACGGCATGAATAATTGGAATCTGGAAACAATCTATTCTTCTTTCCTGAAAGTAAGGGTATGTCCCCATGTGCATAAGTGAGGGTTTTTTTTCTGTCGTTTTCTTGTAAAACTTAGCGCCTTACTGCCTAAGTTGCAACCGTACGAAGGAATCACAAATTTGTAGAGTACAATTTGCGTCATCCTCTAGCTTAGGATGTTTAAAAATTCGGCGTATTGTGTTTTTCGACCCACTTCCACGACAAAAAATGTCATCTTCGATCTTATGTTTAAAACACATGCGCGATGTGTTTTAAAACTAGATATCTTCGATAAACAAATAGGAACATATATTCGCACGTGCCGTAATTTTCGAAAATTTTCATACGATTTACAAGGACAAAGAAAAGTACAAAATTCGCTATGTTTTGTCCATTTGCGTTCAATACGACAAATAAAAGTACACAATTTGTTTGCTTTTGTCCGTTTTCGTCCAGTACGGTTTTTTTTTTGCAGGGGTCTCGAAATTCCGATGCCATTTCACGTCGAGCGGGCAGGAGACGCAAAGGCAAAGCGCATCTTCTTCAACCGTGAAACGGCACAGGCTGGAAGGCGGTACGTCTACAATGTCAACGTCACAAGCAGTTCCAAAAAAAAGCGTGCGACATGACAGATTGTAGCCGTTGACAACCGTCACAGGTATTGTCGACGTATGCAATCGTCACAATCGTAAGTTACGATTATGTTATTACACATAGGGACACTTGAAAACCGGGTCCGGCGGATCCGCGCTAAAATACAAAGTAAGTTCGCTAAGTTCCAAGTACATGGTGACATATCCTAAATAAAAAAAAGACGTTGGACAGATGTCGTTGTACCACAGGATACAGTGTTAGGGTACTTTCGCATGTGCTAAAGGTATAGTTATTTTTTGTCGTTTTCCTCCATAACTTAGAAAAAAAACGAGAAAATCCGCAGCCGTACCAAAAAACAGAAATTACCACCGTACAAGTTGCATTACCTTGAAACTTTATACGTACAGTAGTTTGTCGTCTAGCGCATTTCGACCCACTTTAGCGTCCTTTCAACACGTTCAAACTTTACATCAAATCACTGATTTGAAATAAAGTCCAATAAGGTGAGCGAATAGGCAGACGCACGTGCCTGATTTTTTTTACAATTTTTGTGCGCGGAGTACCAAAAAAAAAACACACCACGTTTCCAGCATGTGCGTACTGTTTTTCATGCGCTGATTTTCGTACAGGCGCCGTCTCTCTCAAACACAAGTGTCTTCACACATACGGCTTATGAAAAACATTGGCCACATGTCGGCAAGTGGGAAGACGAAAAACGAAACCGCATTTCTGTGCGACAGCGAAAGGTATTTAAGGGTTTCGACACGTCGACAATGTGGCGTACGGACATTACGAAGTCACAAAAATTGTACAGCGTGCAAAGAAATGCCTCAAATTGAAGCCGAGTGGAAGTTTGCCTCATTTTTGTGTACCACTTCATCTGTCACATTGTTTCGTACACGTAAGTCACTTTTTTAAGTGACAAGTTATTTGCGTTTACATCCGAATGCTCTGGAAGTTGTACGGAGAATTTTCGCTAAAAATCAAAGTAACAAGACTAAGTTTCGCTTACATGCGAAAGTACCCTTAGTGTTCTAAAATTTGATATGATGCCTACAACTAGATTGGGCCATCCTGCTATTGCATCTGTTATAGCTGTCATGTCCTGTTAAAGCTGGGAATCAATACATTGCCCACCGTTAATAGCGGTGTAAATTACAACACATTATCCTAACAAAATGCAAAAAGACGTGGCAGGTTTAAGGCCACTGCCTCAAATAGTGTTTTTAACTCTACTTTGCTATTTTTGGCCAAAAAATGTTGCAACCTAATTAGTATGATCAGCTCTAATAACGATGGGCGGTGAAGTTAGAAAACAAATCTGTATGGTATTAATTCTGTTAATAAATTTTTTAATTGATAAGATAGAAGATGCTCCATAGCATCATTAGCTCAAGTAACTGCAAATTATAGCTTTGCAAAGGTCACTGGTTTATCTTGCTGATGAAAACATCGCAAAACACAACAAGGAAGAACATGAATGAGATTGACAACAGTAATTTTGGTTAAGTTTTTCTCCCTGGTAAAGAAAAGCATCATATGATGTAGAAAAACATTATTGACCATCTTTTGCATCCTTCAGTGAAAAATGGCAAATTGAATTGTTCCAAAACCGCAGTAATATTTACAAATCTAAAATCATGACAACATTTGCAAATCACCAATACTTACCCAGAACCTGAAATTGATATATTGCAAGGCATAATACAATTTTTGCATAAAGTTTTATTCCAAAGTGTAGCTTTTCAATTGTCATCGTCAGAATGAAAAATGTTAAAACCCGAACAACAATTGTAAAACTGAAAATTGCGTTGAAAAGTTATGTTGCGATTTTTTTTAACTAGTTTGAGCTCAAGAAGGTAGTCTAGTGTCTCCTATAAAGTGTACAAAAACCTTGAACCTGTCAAACCGTACCCTCAAAATTTGTCACAAAACTGTCCCTAAAAACTAGAAAATATCGGAGAAGAAAAGGCCAAAACTTTTGCATTTGCTCCATGGACTAGCGCAGTCCGAAAACATATCTTGTACTTCACCACCAATTAGTGAACAAGAAATTAGAGAAAAAATGGAAGAATTATGTACAGCAGATCCTTGGGAACGATAACAAAACAAAGTCTCCATTTTATGAGACAATAGTATAGCCAATTGCCGGAAAAAAAAAAGAGGCCATGAAAGAGGCGATAACATCTTGCTCTTATTATTGCCCTGGTTTCTTAAATTTGGTATCCGATGAATCTGAATCTGAGAAGGCAGGGACATACTTTACCACTTCTTCCAAGTCCTTGTCATTGTTGTGAGAAAAAGAACAATTTTTGGAAACTTCTGGAAGCTCCTTGGAGTGCAAGTTATTAGAACCTCCTGGAGTGTCAGGAACCGTTGGATCTTCCACATCTCCAGGATCTCTAAAAAGATTAACTTTTTTCAAACTGAGGGCTTCCATCTTCATATGGCCACGTTGACCTCTTTTGAAGGCAGAAAATTCGGACCAATGAACAAATATCAATGCTGTGACCCAAGTCATGATCAGAGCTCCCATAATCCAGTAGAATAAACGGAAATACTGCAACAAAAAACATAGCACGAGCAGGAATAAGTTGTTAATTTCTGCCAGTGACCAAGAAAGTCAAAAAGCAAACATCATCTTGTGCTCGTATTACAAGGCAAATTCTACTCGATTCACAGATGCTTTCTCTTCTCAATCCAATTCATCAGCCAACAAGAACAAAAGGAATCATTGCCTTGGAGTCAACCGTAAACCAGGGCTATTAATGATTAGGCGGGGAAATATACGTTTTGTATCTTCCTCATGATTTTAAACCTTGAAATTGCATAAATAAGCTTTGGTGTATCACATTCTCCACATCCATCCTAACGCAGCCTACTCCATATTAAACATCATCCACACTAAAGTAACATGCACAGAAACTCCATGAAACATTGTAGAGCAAAACCAGCAGAACAACCCCTCCTCGGTCCTCTCCTCCTGAGTGCTTTACCTCAATTGTTATGTTACCCAAGTATCGCCAAGACACGCATCTGAAAATGAATATGTTTGAGATAGGGTAAAATAAGTTTTAGTTGTATGCAGATAGTCGACACCACAACATACCTTATCACGATCTTCCTCTGAGTCATCACCGGTACTAATGGTGTCTCCCTTAACTGAGTTTTGACTGTCAAGTCCACGGACAGTTGGCGCATCTGTAACATAGATGAAGCACAGAGGGAAAAAAAATCATCGAACGAAGAACTCAAATTCGACACAACCAGTTTCATAGCACCCGGGAATCAGGAGATACAACATATAGACCGTGAGAAAGTAAAAATCTTACAGGATACATCTTTTTCAGTTGGTCTGAAACACACTTATGAAGATTCACTGTCTAAAATCTCTGCACATATGAGAGTTTTGTCTAAAGTGAATATAGTTCATCAGTGTCTACCGAGATTCTTTCCATGCATGACTACTGTGACTATATCCACACTAATAACGATGACACGCGGTGAAAAGGAAACTAGTACATAATGCACAAATTTTAAATAGAACTACGTCCTGCAAAAGCCTACCTCCTCCTAACTCTTGTGGCTCGATGAGAGTCTGGCAGTTGATCCCTGTATGAGTGCTTGGGCACTTGCATATTGTTCCATTACTATACATATTAGGTTCACATGTCCCGCCATTTGCACACCATAAGCCATCTCCACATGTTTCAACCGGGTTTTGACATTTGGATCCCTGCAAAAAAGAGAAAGGCGCATCGTCAACGAAATAAGTTGTGAATGTATCCACAATTATTTAATTATATGACATAAGCCAAACCTCCATAGATGTACAAACAGTCAAATTAACCCAACTACACAAAATAGCCATCAAGGCCAAAAACACAGGATCAAATACAAAGAATATATCCTTAGCCATACAGTTAAATTTGGTGAGGCTAATACCTTCCCTTGAGCCAAAACCCACATGCAATTACACCTTTTAAGACTATCAAGGCTTATATTCTCAAAATTAGAATCGCCATTGCCCCTTACTCAAGCACGTTTCAGCGTAATGGATATCACGGTTATAAGCAGCACATGCTGAAACATAAAATACAAAAATGTATTTCCGGTGATTCCATCAAGATGTAAAATCCATGCTGTGGTACTCTGATACATGACAAACAATGAGTACCATGCAATGGTAACTTCAAGTTTCTTCCTGCAGAATCTCATTGAAATCACGGTCACTTGAGAGATTCGTTTCAAAAGTTACCTGATTACCCTGTACTGTGTGCTTATTATACAGGTGTTTCTGGTGTAAGCCGTGTACAGTGTGGGGTAACCGCATATAATGTTGCACATCGAAACTCAATTGAGAGGTGCATAATTGCGCTTAATTCTGTTTTTGAATAAGGACTGCGAATTTTACAAGCCAAGAACAAATTAAAGTGGTCAAACAGGAAGTTCTTTCCCGTCAGAATCAAGCTTGTTAAGAAAAAAGAATGTGTGCAATTCAAGCTTCCCTCATAAGTAAAAAACAGGGTGATTTCACGAGAGTAATTTACTGTCGTATTGAGGGTGGATTGTCCAGTTATATATGTAACCGTACGTACAACAACTCAAAAAACTGCACGAATTGTACGATTCACCCTCAACACGAGGGTGAAACTTCAATAGTGTAATAACCCTATGATCGATATTTCTGGGGAGGTGAGGTTAGTAAACCCCTTTGGCCATTTCTGATGCCTGAATTCCCCTCGAAGACTTTCCATATGCTAAGATGCCCTTAGTAATAAATTATCTATCATGCAGACTGTTCCACGGAAATGATGAGCAATAATTTTTCAGTCATGGTTTTACAATTAAATATTACTACACGTTGTCTCAGCCCTTGAATACCGCAATTCACTTCAGGAAACAAATAAAGAAAGGCAGCATGCATGACACAGCACAAAAAAAAACGAATGTAACAAACAACGAATGAAATATGCTTCAAAAAAAATCTTCTGTATAATGACGCATCCATACATAAGAAGGGCATAGTGGCAGGAATATAAAACAAATTTGATAAATTCTAAAGAAGGACATGTTAAGTAAAAACCGAAAGAAGGCTATGGACTCTTAAGTGAAAACCGACAGTTGTTCAATCAAAGAGATAATAAACGAACCTCGAACGAAGTCGGACATGAGCAGTTATACGATGCTGGTTCTCCAACTTCAGAAGAAATTTCAACACATGCTCCGCCATTCTCACACCACCAAGTCTCGCTGCATTTAATTGCCTCCGTTTGGCAAGAGGCTCCTCTATAATATCTATTACTCAGTAAATCTGGTTCCGGACATTGACAGAAAGTAGTCTGTAACGAAAAATTTGCTTTACATATGCCATTATTGAGGCAAGCGGGCTGACAGGTGGTTAAAGGAGAATCTTCCAGGTCTTCGGCAAAAGAATTAGTCAAAAATATCAAAAGGAGGCAATATGAAGAGAGACTATAACTGATTGTTGAATAAATGGACATCGTTGTCAAGGTTTTCTATTCAACAATGACAAGAATGATAATAAAAAGATGTTTCTTATGTGTTTATCAATTGTTTCCTAGGTGCCCTGCTGAAAAGTATTGAGGGAACTTATTATTGTTTTGGACTGACTATTGCTGACAGTCTTACACCAAAAAGGTAACTGAAGAAGAAAAGGCCTTCAAAAAATCTTCCCTGTTCAAATGTGCACTCACTATCAGTTCTAACCGGGAATAATCTCACTAGGTAATTACAATTTGATGATGAAAAATGAAATAAGTACTTTGCAAAAGTACGGCAATTCTTGTGAAACTAACTGAGACTTCATGACTGAGCTTTGAAATGAATTAGCAATAACAGCTTTGTATCATCATAAAATTGCCAATAACTTTAAATCTTGCTGTTGTGATTGCTTCAAAATTTTCCTCACAGCGTCGACAACCAAACAATATTAAGGATATAAACAAACTATTTTATTATAGCCTTTCAACTACAAGGAAGGCAGAAAATACAAAATAAGCTTCTCTTCTGATGTTTTTGACTTTTTGATGACCACCGTAAGCTCCAAATAAAAAAAATTACCACATCATCTGGCCAATACTGTTGAGAATTTTAGTTTAGATTTGCTCTCCTGACAAAATGTTGTAATAGAAATGCAAAGAAGCAACTCATACCGAGGTGCTGCTGCAACAATGAAAGGAAAGTCAATTGCAAAGTATTAATTTTGACATTGAAAAAATAAAATTTGAAGATACTCCTTTCAGATACTCAAGGATCTCCTGGAATGAAAATGAATCTACGCCGCTCGCACCATCGCACAATTGCACCCTTGTTTCATTTACTGCGTCGCACGACTTTTTATCCACGCTAAATAAGTACGGGCTACTTTGGTGGACGTCCGTCAGCGAGTTCGACACCAGGTCGACATACTTTTGTGTTCCACCTGTGCAGGATTGTAGATGCATGTTCTTTACGCTAGATAGTGTTACCTTAACTGATTGGCTGCTAGGTACGATGAAGTATCGAACGATTTTGTAATTAGCCCCTGCGGATATTATGCAGTATACTATAGCCGTCCGATATTAATATATCTCAGCCCATCTTGCATGTGAATCGAGGCGGCTGGATGCGGCTCTTGGCAGCAACGTGTCGGTACTCGGTACGGTTGTATATACTCCAACTAGGAGTTCAGATTCATGCGGACGACTTAAATGCCCGGCAGTTTTGAAGGGGGAGCAACCACAGGCCGGTCAAAATCAAAGATTCGTAAAATTTACAATGAAAACCAATCGTCTGCCACGAATCCACGATGATTCCAAAACCGACTGCACCGACACAGGGTTATTGGCTGAAACAGAAAAGACAGAACGTTCTCAACGATCGTTCGACCGCCGTTTACTGTTGCGCGCGCGTAGTACAAGTGATCTTTTGGATTTTTCTATACCAAATCTGTCTTTATCCATATTTGCCCGACTTTTGAAACCTCCATGTAATTCCGCATGTGGATGCAACAGAGCAAACGCCCAATCTGAGCACACACTAATTTCAGTGTTGATAAATCCCAGGTGTAATTTCCATAGTTCAAAAGTAGGTGACCGTACGCCCATACAATATGCCTATTGTACGCAAAACATACAATATGCCCTTAAGACCATAGTTGTTCACGGCGTTTAGTGCGAACGATTTAATCGCGACGAATTATACGTAACAAACGCATTGAACCTTTTGAAAAAATCGTAAAAATCGTTAATGAATTTTCGTCCGTACTATTCCGTACATGTAAACAAAAATAAATTTCACATATACCGCAGTTTGTACCATTTTCGTACATTTTCCGTATCTTTTCGTAATAGTCCATACATTTTTGGTACAATTCCGTACATTTCCGTAAAATTCCTGTTCAGTTTACCAGACAGAAAGTACTAAGAAGTGCAGCGTATCTTTTCGTCAAATTTCGTACATTTACCGTACAAAACCGTACAGCTATCGTAAAACACCGTACAGTTCCCGTGAACTAGCCGTTCAGTTTACCGGACAGAAAGTACATCGCGTTTTTTTCCGATTTATTCAAAAGTCACGAATTATACGTTTTAATCGGGAAAAAGGAAAAAATCGCGCGATTTGAACAACTATGCTTAAGACCCATATTGTATTGGCCGCAAAATGAAATAAAATAGGGACAGGGTTGAGTTGCACATCGATCGATAGAGAATTAAACGACACGTCTACATTTTGAAAAAAAAACGGACAAAAAAAAATATTTATGTGAGTTTTGAGGGACTTTTTATTTAAACCGTCAGATTTTGACGATCGGACGGTCGCTGATCAGAGTAGGCGATTTTAAAATGATCACATGAAAAGCCCATAACACAACTTACGAAAGGACAATCTGTCATATTAGTGTCTTCAATTTTGAGGGCCACACTAAATAAAGCCTCAAATTTACCAACCAGGCAGTATGGGACGATAAAAAAAAAAAATAACACACTGCCAAAAAAATTACCAAAACCTACGGACCAACCCCGTTGGTGGCTTTTCCCTCAGAATGTCATCCTACGCCGTGTCAGTTCGCTAAAATATTTCGTCCGGCGGCGTGCGCTGTACTCTGATATTACGTCAGATTCGGACTTTCGTACAGGAGTGTGCACGACGCACACACATACAGTATGCCTACGTTGCGCGAGTTTTGTGCAAAGTTTTGTGCACCTACCAAAGGCCTACCATAAAAAAACCTACTTTTGAACTATGGTAATTTCTTTCCGTCTTTGGGCCCGATGTGGGGTGCTCAAAGGCTTACCTTTCTTTCGATTCCTTCGGGGGCAGAAAGGGGCATGTGCAAAACCAACAGAATGTAAATATGGTGTACCAGTGTACCGCACTCAAGACAGTACAGTAAAGTACAGACGTCTTCGGCACCCCGCGGGGCCAAAAAGTTGCAAGATTTAGTACAGTATACCGCCAATCGTTATTAGCGTTGTGTACGCTAATTCTGTCCCGCTTTTTTTATTTTTTATTCTCCATTAGTGTTGTTCATTCTATTTTTTTCTTTATTCTATTTAGGGTTATTTTCAGCACGTTGTGTCTTAAATATAATGGTGTACGGTCAGTGTCCGACCGTACATAAATGTACCTTTTTAAGTTAAAAATTACAATAAATTAGTTTTAGTAATCGCGGACGCATGAGAATGTGCGTTCTAAAAAGGAAAAAAACCAGGTCGTAAAAATCCCGCTCGCACATATTCGTCCGACAGCCGCGTTTCGACCGTGTGAATGTACGATTTGTGTACGATTTGTCAGATTTTGTACGGAAACTTATATTAGTGTAAGCATGTTTGCGACCAACATTTGTTTTTTCAAAGATCCAAATAACCATAATCAAACAATTAGAATGTATGATTTTTTCCAAAATTTTCAAATTCTTAAATAGCGTACACCACGGTAATTATTTGTATACGGTAATGAAACCTACACGCTAATAGCGATTGGCGGTGTATTGTAGACGACCACTTATTTGGCGTAAGGATTTATTATTGTTTATGAGAAATTATAATTAGGAATAATACAGTATTTCAGTCCAAGGAAACGTGGCATATGTAAGTCCACATTCTTAAATAGTGATCCTTACACTATTCTGTAATTTTAGGCCAGAAATAGTCGCAACTGAATTAGTGTTGTTAACTCTAATAACGATGGACGGTGTACTTCAACACAGTACAGTGCAACACTACGGTACAGTAATCTGTAGGACAGATGGAGCAGAAAACTAAGTCGGCGGGGTTGAATCGGCTATGTCAACAAGAATGATTTTAACATAGATGTCTCCGTAACAAGACAAAATAGTTTGTAATGTAAGTTTGCATTCTCCGTACATATTACATATTTGTACACGTAAATTTATCACTATGTACCCTTTTTTACACGTCGACTCATTGAAAAATATTTTGCGAGGTTGTCACACAAGCCAACGAAATTAAAGGAGCAAAATATTTTACGTCTTACATTTTGTTGCCCCCCCCCAAAAAAAAATAAAAATCGCCCTACAGGGTGGAACCTACGGATCTAAAGCTGCCAAAATGTGCAGGTTAGTAAGGGTGGCGTTCCATCAGGATTTATGTAATTGTACGGCCAACATTACAGGATGCTATATTTTGAACGATGTTATATCGCGTAGAGTCTGTAATCCACGTGCTCGGGAATGAGTGGTACCACGTAATATAAGATCGTATATTGAAAATCGTCAGATATTTTTAACACCGACTAGCTTCAACTCGAAATCATCATTTGCATAGTTCAAAAGTAGGTGACCGTACGCCCATACAATATGCCTATTGTATGCAAAACATACAATATGGCCTTAAGACCCATATTGTATTGGCCGCAAAATGAAATAAAATAGTAATACGGGTGAGTTGCACATGGATCGATAGAGAATTAAACGCCATGTCTAAATTTGAATAAAAAATCGGACAATTTTTTTTTTCTGTGAGTTTTGAGCGACTTTTTATTTAAACCGTCAGATTCAGACGATTTGACGGTAGTTGATGAAAGTAACGATCTAAGAAGATCACATGGAAAGCCCATAACACAACTTACGATAGGACTATCGTCAGATTCGGACGATCGGACGGTCGCTGATGAAAGTAGCGATCTAAGAAGATCACATGGAAAGCCCGTAACACAACTTACGCTAAAGGCGGCCCACAAAAGGCCTACCAAAAAACGCCTACTTTTGAACTATGATCATTTGCATACCATGTACGTGCGGACGAGGGCATCGTACCACACAAGTTTTGTACTCTTTGCAAACGCTTGTCAGATGCCAACTCATTTTTTTAGGGTTTCTGCTTTTTCGCGTGACGAATGAGCGCTTTCACAAATAGTGTTACGAGTGGCTGGTAACAAAAATAGCACGACGAAAGCTCGTTACGAAATTACTTTTGTTATTTCGGTTCGATTTTTGAATGTATGTATCATGTGCGAAATTTTTCGATTTATGTTGGTTGCCGTCTTGACACGTATGTTCATTATCCCACGTGTCGTCGCTCAAAATTTTCTGTAAATGGTGATGTACCTCGATGAGGTACATCACCATTTACAGAAACTTTGGAAGCGAATGCTTCGCAAAAAATCATCCAACAGCCATTGTTACCTCCTAGACATTTGGAGAATATTGGCAAGATTTTATGTAATGTGGTTCGCGTATAAAAACAAAATAAGAAGTACGGCGTAGTACGGAGAGGTCCGGATTTCTGTAAACAACCTCACTTTTCGTCTGATGGAACGCCACCCTAAGGTTCCACGCGCTTTTTCCTAACGTAAGGGTTACATAGAAAATGAAGAGAAATACACGGAAAAATAAAGTTACGAAATAATTTTGTACAAAGGTACCATCTACATGTACCTTTCGTACCACACTAAATCCCAATAAGTGGTGATTACGGTAAGGAGCTGCGCACGTACTCCTCTACGTCGAAGTAAAATAGGTCGAAGACAGTAACACTTTTTTGCGATTTAGTAAACGAATTTAAAGACCTTGCCTAGGACTTTCCTCGTTTCTTTTTTTTTCGTGTTCGCTTTTCCAAAACTTTCACCGTTAGTCGAGTTTACACCTATGCAAAAAGCAACTACGTCAAATATATCGCACTAATGAAGAAATGATTTGTTTTTTCCGTTGCCATTGTTACATATGATAAGGTTAGCGAAGGGCTCTCCATTACGGGAGACATTCGCCCCTATCTCGGTTTTGTCAGCACTTATTATAAGGGGGTGATGAATGCCATTCTTTCTCTTGGATCGAATAATAAATTGTTGTTGTTAAACATGTTTAACAAATGTATTATCAAAGCATGATCTACAATACTCTATTTCATTTCTAACGTATTGAGGGGTCATTCCGTATCGGCGCCATTTTGTTTTATCAAAGCCCTAGTTCCTTATTTTTTGCTTTCATACCCTTTTGTGCAAATGCCCAAAAAAAACGGTAAATGCAAGCGCAACATCACGAGAAAGAGATATAACTAATACGCAATATTTTTAAAGAAACAAGAACCTCGCGTTCCAAATACTAAGTTACACGTGATTTCGTCAAAACAAACAAGTAGTTTTTATCCTCGACATCCGGTCTCCTCGAAGACGAGAGCTGCTATATTTGTAACGTTTCAATCACATATATAATGTATATCTTGATTTCATGATTTTATCCCCTTTTTCTTACCCAAATATACTCATTCCAAGCCATATGTCCCTTAAACGATAGTTTACGTTACTATCCATCGACAAATTACACACAAAAGGGGCACCATAACAATTCACAGTTGATAATATACAAAAATAAAATTGTAATTGCCTCTTTATTGTATTAGTCGATATCTTTGACAGATTGTATTGACGAGCAGCCTCCCGTGGAAAAAAAAAAATACAACTAATTTACACGTTACAATTATTCATCCCCGTGCTCTTAACATAACATTGAACAACCTTTATATGAGAGGGAAAACAAACTATAATATTAATTGCGTAATTATCCATAAGTGGGATTTCTTAAGCTATGAAGAGAGGACGTTTATGACTAGTGTTGAAATCACTAGATTTAAGGGGTATTTTATAGGTGTTAGTAGATTAAAAGGAAAAGGAAAAAGCGTAAGTACATGCCTCCACCTCCTCCCTCTAGCCCCCATTCTGGTTGTAGTCACTAAAGAAAAGTGAGGGAGGTGGAGCCATGGCTGCCTCAACTCCATAGACGATACTAAAGAGTGACATAAGTCACTCTTTAATAACTAAATAGAGCCCGCAAGACTCGAACTCCCGACCAGCAGAGCGAGGCGTAGCCGTCAACTCTAACCAGTCTGTCGTAGGAGTCCGTTAGACTACATAGAGTTTGAACGCTATTTAAACATTATTTAGGAACATTAAGCCGATTAACAGAATAAAAAATAAATTACATAGAGACTAGTTGGAATATAGTGCGAACAAAAACCCGCACAAAACAAATGTATCGGACATTTGTTTTAACGACGATATTTAAAAGTCAGTTCGGATCCGACGGCACACATCATCGTCGAGATCGCGGAATGGTCGCTACGGCGGTTTTCGGGCGTGACAAAACCTGACGCCACGTGGCAAGATAACATTGGGAAGTGTGAATCCCATAGAGCATGAGGACAAGTCTGAGGGAGACAGACGTCCACTCCATGGCCTTGTCGTACACAGGCCGTTTGTGTAGTGTACAACCTTCTAATTGGTTTGTACATCAGTATATAATGGCTGTGAGAGGGGTTTAGGACTTAGAAGATTGAGGAGGTAGCCGCCTCTCTCCCAATAACCTTGTATAAATATTGGCATGTTTGCCACTTCATAACTTATTGCCTGGTTTGGAGTTTTCAGTGATTCTTTTTGTTGTGGACTCAGAGGAGTTTAGAATGCACAGGGTGCAGTCAGATTGACTGTTTGCCTGTTTCGGTAGGTGTGGTCCTAGTTGAAAAGGGGTAAGTAAAAAATTACCTAAAGGCTTCCTGAATTATGTAGTCCAATAGGGGACACATAATTCCAAGTTATGGGCTCACCCTCTATGGTGCGCATCTTCAACAGATTTGGGTTTATTTATTGGGAAGCCATGATGGCAGGGCTTTGTGTGAAAAACGATACTGTGGTATTGTTAGTGGACAAGTGAAATGTCCATCTCAAGAAATCCCACCATGGTTTAGTGGAGTGAGGTTTTCTACAGTAACATTTGCCCCAACGGAAGAGGCAGACAATGGGGAAAACATCGTGTTAAAAAAGTGGGAAAGGAAGGAGACACCACTGACTCTTATCCCCACGGCAACCGGAGCGGCGGCCGTAATGACCTAGGAAAACGATATTCAAACGTGGGAATACACAAACATGGCTGCCAAACAATTCATTAGGAGGCACCTTACTCAAGCTCTGACAACCTCCAATCTTCAGATTCTCAAGGCCGAGGAGTTGTGGGAGACTTTAGTGGAGATCTATAGAGCTGGTACCATTCATAAGCTCCAACTGGCCAAACAAATGTTATGGGATTACATTTAGAAAGGGGAGAAAATGTTAGACTATTGTAATGATCTCTCTTGTTAGTATATAGAGATATAGAGTGCCGGATGGACAGTTACAATGAAGATGAAAGTCAACTCCTTTATCATGAAGTTGCCTGATGAATATGAGAACAAAGTGTACCAAGTGCAGAAAATGGATGAGAGTTCTTGGACGTGGAACACTGTGGTCAAGATGATACTTAAGCAAGAGAACACTATTGAAATTTGGAGAGGAGGGAATAGCGCTCAAGCTCTAGCTGCCAGAACAGACTGATGGGGGAAGGATTCGAGGAAGCCGTACAGCAGCTTCAAAGGGGAGAGAGATCAGTCTAGAGGACCGAGGCCCCCAAAGGGTCTTCGTCAATTATGCAAAAAGGCGGGACACTTCATGGTTAAGTGTTCAAAGTTGTTTGAGCTGAGGCTCCAAGATAACCCTGGAGAGGGTTCTTCCGAGGGGAAGAAAAAGGCACTTGTGGTCATACAAGTGAAAGGGGAGACCGAGGAGGACGGGTCTTATGAGGAGGACGGGGAGCTCCTTCTTGATGAGAAATTGGAGGAGAACGAGATCCTTTGGAAACAGAAGTGTGCTCTTGGAGCCGATCGAGAAGCTCCACACAAACGATGGATCATTGATTCAGATGCATCCATGCATATGTGTCGTGAGAAGAACATCTTTACTAAGCTAAGAGAGATCCATACTATAGAGATAGAGTATGGGGATAGGAGAGTAGTTATTACACATCTAAAGGGGTCGGTAAGTCTTAGTGAAGGGTAAAACTTCTATACTCACCTTTTTAGATGTACTCTAAATTCCTCAACTGAGCAAAAATCTTATCTCTACTTCTGTATTAGATGATAAGGAATTTGATACCTTCACTAGAAATGGAGTCTTTACAACTAAGTATGGGGATGAAGTCTACATCGCAGCAGATAAGGGTAGCCGAGGAATGTTTAGGCTTAACTAGAGTAATAAAAAAAAATAATGCTTACTATGTAGGTGTCCCAAATATGATGATTTAGCATAAGCGGTTGGGGCATGTGCACTTTGATAGGCTAAGGGAAATCAAAAAGCTGGATGTAGTAGAAGGAATTCAGTGTGGGAATAATTAAATGATGGATGATTGTTGTGGATGTGCCCTAGGTAAAACTCTGTTGAAATTTATGTATTTTCTAGGTCTGTATTGGAAAAATAAATAGAGTGTTGAAAAGAGGTGACTAATAGTTCGGTACCTCTCTCTAAGAGAGCTTGTAACTATAAAGGTCATCTTTGACCAGCCATAACTTAATGCTCGGGTGAGCAAATTCAGTGATTCTTTTTGCTACGGACTCAAGGGAGTCCAAGCTACACAAGGGTGTAGTCGGTCAGAGTCTTTGCGTGCCAGGGTGGCACATATTCAGTGGGAAAGTCTTAGTGGGAAATATTGTCCAAAACACATATTCAAACTTTGCATTCTGTGGTGGAACTGAGCACACAGAAGGTCTTCTCTTCACATGGGTGAAGGTGTATTGGGGTTCTAATTTTCAAGGGATCATTCATTTGGGTTTATATCAACTTGGAGTCGGCACTATCGAGATTAGCTTCTTTTGGATCTGCGAATTCTGTGGGCAATGGAGCCCATAGAACTTCAGGTTATGGGCCCACCATCTAGGGTGCCTATGTTCGATGGAACAGACTTCACTTATTGGGAGTTTACGATGGAGGGATTGCTTTTCGAAAAGCACTTATGGGGAATTGTTTCGGGACAACTGAGATGTTCGCCACCTGGCTTTGGAGGAGGTTACTATGAAGAATCATCTGAGGCTGCCTAGAATTTCAAACGGAGTTCAGATGAATCAAAAGGTGAAGGGAAAAACCCTTCGTGGATGGGGAAATAGGGGAGAAGGATAAAGGGACACATATGGTGAGGGGAGCTATGCTCTCCGCCACATCTTCACTTAGAGGAGTTATAAGTAATACTGAAGAAAATGATAGTAAAATTTGGGAGTATAAAAATACTATAGCAAAACATCTTATACTTAGATATGTGTCTAAGTCCATAGCTATCACTCTTTTAAGTCTTACCAAGTCTTCGGAAATATGGGAAACACTAAGGCAGAGTGAGACTATTATAAGAGTGAGACTATTCAGAGGCAGCAGTAAGTAAAACAGGAAATATAGGCCTATGTTTATAAAGGCGCTAACATGATAGAGTTTTGCAATGATATTGCTGCGTTATATGTTGAGCTTGCTAGTGCGGGATATGTAGAATCTGAGGAGAGAAAGATTAATACACTACTCATGAAACTCCCAGATGAGTACGAAAACATCATTAATCGTATGCAGGCAATGGGTGGCTCCTCATGGACTTGGAGCTTTACCATGGGGATAATTCTTGTGAGGGAAAGCACTTTGGAGCTTCGCAGGGGAAGTGAGAGGGTAACTGTATTTACAGCTGGTGGTGATTGGCGGAAGCGTGATGAGAGGATTGGCGGTGACGAGCGGAAGCGTGATGAGAGGAAGAAAGACGAAGGTAAACCTTATCGCAACTTTGGTGGAAAGAGAGGGAGAGAAAAAGAAAGGGGAGCTTTGAAAAAGGGTGTTTGCTTCTTTTGTAGAGAACCGGGTCACTATATGGAGGAGTGTGCTTGTTTGGAAGAACTTAGAAGTTGGAATGTGAAAGAGGAGGAAGAAAGGGAAGAGCAGAAAGAGGATAAAGAAATCTTAGAGCTTCTCCACATTGGTAGAATGGAGAAGAGAGAAAAGTACACAGAAATTCCACGAAAGCAACAGTGTGCTTTTGGAGGTATAAGGGAAGTAAAGGGAAGGGAGGTACTTAAAGGAGTTAGACATGATGTGATGTCAAGGATTATAGAAAGTCAGATCTAGAATCCATAATTGAAAAAGGGAAAAATAAAAATAATGAGGATAATTTAATAGATATTTTGGAAACAGAAAACAGGTCGGAAAGGGAGACTTCAACGGCTTTCGAGGAAAGGGGAGAAGTAAATATAGAGGGAGTTTTAAAAGATAGGGGAGAAGAGGAATATTTAATGAAAGGTTTAGGGGAGGAGAAATATTTATTCGGAATAAAAATAGAAAGTGATAGCGGAAAGAATTCCATGGGAGAGAGTGAGGAAAGTTTAGAAAATGGGGTGAGTATCATCGATAAAAATATGAGTACGGAAGACGTAGATCTTATAAGGAACTTGTTGTTCTTTGGTCTTAAATAGACCGCAGAAGCGACCCAAACTATCATGCAAGAAGCTAAGCAAAAATAGGTCGACGAACAATCATATGAAATGCATCCTCCATATGCGTACACAGACGCAACAAACAACATTTAGGGTTTCATGGAATAATCAACATAAATAAACCCTATGACATCATCTAAGGTTTGATGGAATAATCGACATAAACAAACCCTAGGACAAATGCATTAACAATGCAAAACATATATAAAATAACATAAATAAATAATAAAAACAAATGCATCACACATAAACAAGAGTATAATCAAAGTATAATCAAATAATCATTATATCATTCAAAGTGCATGACCTAATCGACAACCCTAAAATACTACATCTTCGGTCCCCACTTTACTAACCAGCATTGATGATTAATTCCTAACAAAGCTCATTCCTATATATACACTTGTGAGCTGTCAACGAATCACTAAGTGTCAAAATAACCAACATAAATTACGTAACTGTCACTAAATCAAACTAATCGTAAGCGTACACCTGAGAGTCAAGCAATCGTAAGCGTACACTTGTCTACAAGTACGACATCGTACACACACAAAATAAATTGTCGAAAACCCTAATTGATCACTTAAACATAAACATGATAATCAACTCTAATTTATTAATACATATACGACAAGAAAATGTTTCTTCAAATATTTACACCGACGCATCCACAAATCCGCGTCATAAGTGACAACTTGCTTAGTCACTTGTCGATAAGTCCACGTAGTGAACCGACATCGCATATGTACGGTCCACCTAATAATACGTCATTAAAGATAATGAGATCCCTTGAAAATACCGGCAGACGCCGTTCGCCCTCCACGTGTACCATGACCAATTTGCCGAAATCAATTCGTACGATCCAAATCCTGTCCGTACCGAAATCACGTACTTCGTCATAAATGCGCCTTGTCGCATTTAAGGTACACGTATTTTGTCGTAAATCTCACGTGCCAAATTAAAAGTACACCTGTCAAATACGACGCTCCGTACCGGCGGCGTCACATTTAATAAATGCGGTCTGTCGCATTATGTTTCGTATGGCCGGCGTATTTTTCAAATCCTTCGAATATTTCAAATCGAATCGCGAAGTGATCCGCCGTCCATTTCTATTTCGCATTCCATAATTTTTCGTACGCTTCTTCGCGTCACTCAATTTGTACTTTACGTCACTTTAAATTCATTTTGCTTCTACCCCAAACCTGAAAATCCATTCGTACCACCACATTACTTTCAGTATTTACGTACGCACGCAAACACGCGCACGCACGTACGAAACTGAATCTTCAAAAACAACAGAACTTAGTGGGGACACTTGGTTTTTGGGAAAATTTGGGGGGTAATGGGTTTGACATCACTAATGGGAGTGATGGAATTTATGAAGGTGTGCCTGTAAGAGGGTTAGCATTTGAGTGTGTGTTGCAGATTGGAGATGGGGCTGGCTCTTTGAATTGCAAGAGGGAAATTGGATTAGTGTGGATGGAAAAGAAATGAGGTGGATAAAGTATTTTCTCGGATTTTTGAAAAATGGCATTCAAAATAAAATGTGTGATGTAATTATTATTTTGGTTCATCTAATACACTTCTTTAAATACAAGGGTATTCACTCAGAGTTTTATAAGGAGAAAAGAAAGAAGAAAAAGAAAAAGAGAAAAAAAAAGTTTGTGTTTAGTGGGAGTTGAAAAGAAAGTAGACTAGAAAATAAGGGGAGTGTTAAAATTTATGTATTTTCTAGGTCTGTATTGGAAAAATAAATAGAGTGTTGAAAAGAGGTGACTAATAGTTCACTTCTATATTTTAGTTTGAATGTAAAGAGAGAGAAAGAGAGGACCAAAGGCACGCCATGGTTGCCGCATCATTTAGAAGGAGGCAGAATGAATTAGAAAGTATTTTACTAGTTTTAGCATAATGGTGCCACTAGCCAGATTTGAACCGGGGTCTGCAAGTTAATTAACATACTGATGTCTTATCCATTATGTTAATAAAGAAACGATACACGGTGAACGTTTCACGCATATTTACCTATTAATTCAAAGGACTAATTTGCAGCAGATTAACGAAAACGCGCATTAATCAATTCATGCATGGAAGCGAATCGAAACCCTATAAATATAACTGATCGGACGGCCACCATTACAGCCGCCACCCGCAATAAGCTTTCGGCGGCCTTTGGGGATAGCGTCACGCGGTGCCACGTGGCGCCACATTATTTGACACCGGAGAAGATAGGAGGAGGAACCATGGCTCAAGATTTGGCACATGTCACCTTGTAGACCATGTCGTACAATGGCCGTACAATAAGTACATCGCCCATCGTACCTTCTTGTACTATATAGTATTCCTATTGGAATACGGTTTAGTAATATGTAGTCATGAGTAGGCAGACTAAGACTTAGTGATATTTCGGTACCTCTCTCTAAGAGAGCTTGTAACTATAAAGGTCATCTTTGACCAGCCATAACTTAATGCTCGGGTGAGCAAATTCAATGATTCTTTTTGCTGCGGACTCAGAGGAGTCCAAGCTACACATGGGTGTAGTCGGTCAGAGTCTTTGCGTTCCAGGGTGGCACATATTCAGTGGGAAAGTCTTAGTGGGAAATATTGTCCAAAACACATATTCAAACTTTGCATTCTGTGGTGGAAATGAGCACACAGAAGGTCTTCTCTTCACATGGGTGAAGGTGTATTGGGGTTATAATTTTCAAGGGATCATTCATTTGGGTTTATATCAACTTGGAGTCGGCACTATCTAGATTAGCTTCTTTTGGATCTGCGAATTCTGTAGGCAATGGAGCCCATAGAATTTCAAACTCACAGACTCGCTTTTCCCAAAACTCCCACATATGGAGGAGAGAAAGTAATAGATCTGATAGGGACCGGTAAAAATACCTTCGGTCGGAGGGAAAGGGTGTATGTTGACAATTACAGATAACTCGTCTAGATACTCTAGAGTCTACTTCCTAAAAACAAAGTATATAACACCAACTTACTTTAAAGAATATAAAGCCTCGAGTGAGAAGTTACAAGAAAACCCCATTAAGAGAAAAAAAAATGATAATGGGGTGGAATATACCTCAACCAGTTTGAACAATATTTGAGGGATGAGGGAGTTCGGCATTAGAAAATTGTATCGAAAAATCCAGAACAGAATTGGGTAGCTAAGAGGTTGAACCGAATTGTAGGAGATACTATACGTAGTATTTTAGCCGATAAGAAGATAGGTAAATGGTTTTGGGCAAAAGTTATAAACTTTGCTAACTACGTTAATAATAGAGTCTTTACTACTGCCGTGAAAATAATGACACCTTATGAGAAATGGGTTGGAAGGAAACCTGATATTTCTCATATGAAAGTATTTAGTAGTCAAGTTTACAGTCTTGACTCGGATAAGAAAAATGAGGAAACTAGATCCTAAGGGGAAACAAGGATATTTTATAGGATATGATGAGGATGTCAAGGGATATAGAGTCTATGGCTTAGCTAAACAAGATATTGTTCTGGTAAAGCACCTAGTTGTCATAGATGAAGAAAAGTCAATTGATCCTTTCAAATACACAAAGAAGATAAAATTTAGTTATGAGTCCGAGAGTGAGGAGGACTCGTATCTTCCCGCAAGGGACATGAGTGAAAAGGTGATTGCAGATTCACGATAGATCCTAGATGGGGGAGATATACCGGAATCTCCCCATATATCTATACACTCTGAGGAGGAAGAGGAGGAAAACCCACAACCGGCTTCCATGAATAGGAGAGTCAATAAGACAGTGAGGAGGAACACGAGACTTCTCTCCATTCCAACTTCAAACTTTGAGGGAGGACGAAGAAGCAGCAAAATGCTACATGAAAAACAGGCCACTCACAAGGAAACTAAGCTATCTCACCCTGATGAGCATCAGTCATAGTCGGAGGCAATGGACAGTCCAGAGAAAGATAGATGTATTAGAGCCATAAATGATGAGATGGCCTCCATTATGGAAGCAAATACTTGGGAGTTGGTGGACTGTCCTCCCGACAAAAAATTGATTGGGTGCCTTTAAAATGAAACTGAATGTAGATAATACCATTGAGAGATATAAGGCTCAGTTGGTAGCAAAAATGTTCACCCAAAAAGAGGGGATAGATTATAAAGAGACTTTTGCTCCAGTGGTTTGATTCCCATCAATAAGGATTCTCCTCAATGTAGCAGCAGTGGAAGACATGGAATTACACCAGATGGATATTATGACCGCGTGCCTCAATGGAGAGCTAGAGGAAAAAATCTTTCTACGGCAACTAGAGGGGTTTGTTGAGGAAGGAGGGGAGAGCAAAGTGTGCAGACTCATAAAGTCCTTATATGGACTGAAGCGGGCTCCCAGACAATGAGATAAGAAACTAAATGAGTTTCTCACCGGTTTGGGATATATCCGGATCAGTTCTGACCATTCTATTTATATGTTTGAGGATGAGAATGGTGTTATTTTCATTGCAATTTATGTGGATGATTTGTTGGTGTTAAAAAAGTCTATGGAAAAGATCAATAAGGTAAAGAAAAATCTTAAAAGCAGATTTGACATGAAGGATTTAGGGGAGGCAATATACATTTTGGGAATTCATATGGAAAGAGATAGGGGGAAAAGGATTCACAAACTTACTTAGAAAGAAGCTATAGGAAATATGCTTGAGGAATTCCAGATGGAAAAAGGAAAACAATTGTACCACTCCTCATGGACTTCAAGGAAATAAGTGATGGGAGTGTAGAAAGAGGAGTGATAATCTTAGATGATCAGATGAGTCTACAAAAAAGACAGTTTATGAACTCTATTCCTTACAGGCAAGTTGTAGGAAGCTTAATCTTCATTATGAACAGTACTAGACCGGATATAGCAGTAGCTGTTGGAGTACTCAGTAGGAGTCTTAATGATTCTAGAAAGAAAGACTCGGAGGCAGCCAAGAGAGTCATAAGATATCTTGTGGGAACTAAGGATTTATGGTTGCATTTGGGAGGGGAGCACACTAACATCACTACTTGGAGTGATGCCAGTTATAGGGATGCACCTATGAGAAGATGCACTTCTGGGTATGTGTTGTATGTGGGGGAAGTGCTTGCTGTTGGAGTAGCAAGCAACAAAAAGTGGTTGCTTAGTCCACTATGGAGGCTGAGTACAAGGCCTCTTGTTCCGCTATGAAATAGTTGATGTGGGACAAGTCTTTTTTTTAATAACAGGGGTATACGAAGGAGGGAGTGCATGTAATTTTTTTTGATAATCAGGCCGCCATTGCAATTGCAGCCAATCGAAACATCAATTTAAGGTTAAACATATAGACATAAGATTAAGTTTTGTAAGGGAAAAGGTTAAAAACAAAATTGTGAATCTTATGTATAGGGGTGATGGGGGAATAGTGGTTGATATGACGACAAAACTTGTGCCCTCTCCCAAGTTAAAATATTGTAGAGAAAATTGTGGATTAAAAGTGAAATTGAAATTTGAAAAAGCCTTGGCAGCTAGCCTCCACCTCCTCCCACTAGTCCTCATAATTGTTGTAGTCACTGAAAGAAAGTGAGAGAGGTGGAGCCATGGCTGCCTCAGCTCCATAGGCACGACTAAAGAGTGACATAAGTCACACTTTAATTATAAAATAGAGTTCGACAAGACTCGAACCTCCGACCGGCAGAGCGAGGGGTAGCCGTCAGCTCTAACCGATTTGTCGTATGAGTTCGTTAGACTACATAGGGTTTGAATGCTATTTAAACATTACTTAGGGACATTAAACCGATTAACAAAATAAAAGATAAATAACATATAGAATAGTTGGAATATGGTGCGAACAAAAACCCGCACAAAATAAATGTACCGGACATTTGTTTTAACGGCTAGAATTAAAAGTCGGTTCGGATCCGACGGCACACATCATCACCGAGATCCTAGGATGGCGGCTTTGGCGGTTTTTTGGCGTGACAAGACCTAACGCCACGTGGCAAAATCACATTGGGAAGCGTGAATCCAGGAGAGCATGAGGACAAGTCCGAGAGAGACAGACTTCCACTCCATGGCCTTGTCGTACACAGACCGTACTGAAAGAACATCGACCATCGTACCTTTGTGTACTGTACGGTCTTGGATTGGTTCGTACTTCAGTAGATAGGGGTTATGAGAGGGGTTTAGGACTAAGAGGATAGAGGATGTAGCCGCCTCTTGTAGAAATTAAAGGTTCTTTTAGTATTTTTTAGGTTTTGTAAAAGATAAAATGCAGGAAAGAAGCAGAGGTAGTCTGCCTCTAACTCCTCTCTCCAACTCCCACACTTGTCGCAGTCATTGGAAGTTGGAGAGGGAGCTAGAGCCATGGTTGCCTATGTTATCCAAAGGGAGAAAAACAGTAGATTGGAAAATTGGTTCGTACATTAGTAGATAGGGGTTGTGAGAGGAGTTTAGGACTTAGAGGATTGAGGATGTAGCCGCCTTTTGTAGAAATTAAAGGTTGTTTTAGTATTTTCTAGGTTTTGTAAAAGATAAAATGCAGAAAATAAGCAGAGGCAATCTGCCTCTAACTCCTCTCTCTAGCTCCCACAGTTGTCGCAGTTATTGAAAGTTGGAGAGGGGGCTAGAGCCAAAGTTGCCTATGCTATCCAGAGGGAGATAGACAGTAGATTGGAAGATTTACCAAAATTGTACTTGACCGACCCAATAGTTGAACCTAGTACCTGTCGTCCGTCAAAGTCATCGGTGGCCTATAGCTTTTTCCAATTAGTCTAAGACCAAGGTTACGTGACATAGGGTTTGATAACTATATAAATATTTACACGTAGACTATTTCATTTAACGAGATATTATGACATAAATACATTTTGTGTTGTATGGGGTACGGAACATCTCGAAATGGATATCGCGTACTTTGTTTCGAAAGCAAAACAAATTTCGCGCAAGTATTTATGACGGCTACGATGGAATCCTTGATTTAATCGGACGGCCGCGAAAAATGCCTGGATCGCGGAATAGGATTTTTTGCGGTTTGCGGTCAACGCCACATCAATTGACACGTGGCACAATCACATTGGATCACAACATCTCAAGGGATTACAGGAACGAGTCCAAAAATTACATGTGTCAACTTGTTGGCCATGTCGTACAGTGGGCGTACAGAAAGTATACCGACACCAGTACCTTTCTGTATGACACAGTATTATAATTGGTGTCGTACTTCTATAGATAGAGTTTTAGAGAGAGATAGGACTTATAAAATTTTGGTAGATAGGACCCTCTCTCCCAGAGAGCTTATGTACAAAAGGTCAACTTTGACCCTCCATAACTTACTTCTCATGGGAGCAATTCATATATTATTTTTGCCATCGACTCAGGGGAATCTTGCCTTCACAGGGGTGAAAGTGCTCAGAGTTTTTGTCTACCAAGGTGGCAATTATTCTTGCTGAAACACAAAGGGGTCGGGGTTATCCTACAGGCTTCGTGTGAGCTGCCTACTCTAAGGACCTATGGGGGTCTCAGAGTTGCATCTCTCTCCTAATAACCTTGTATAAATATTGGCATGTTTGCCACTTCATAACTTATTGTCTGGTTTGGCGTTTTCAGTGATTCTTTTTGTTGTGGACTCAGAGGAGTCTAGACTGCACAAGGGTGCAATCACATTAACAGTTTGTCTGCTTGGGTAGCACTCGTCCTAGTTGAAAGGGGGTTAGTCAAAAACTACCTAGATGCTTCCTAAATTGTGTAGTCCAATGGGGGACACAAAATTGCAACTAGTTGGTGGTACAACTAATAAATCATTTAACAACGTTAAAAATAATATTGGCAGCGATTTATACGCTTGTATTATATAACCTACTGGTGTTAAATCGGGAACCACAGAGTACCATCTACACGACGGTAAGGGATTGAAGCATTTCATTGTTGCGATATTTCATGTTAACCACTAATATTATCAACTTTGGTATATGGTTGTGGGAACCCGATTTTTACGGTAAACTAAAAAGACATAATATGGTAGTATAATTCAATGTATTTTAAACGTTTGTAAACTTTATTGCAAGATCTTATAGAAGTACGCACGATGCAAGAAATATTAAAAACTAAAAAATATGAACGAAGTTTGATGTTGCAATGTAAAAAAAACGACGTGGCAAAAATCATCGAAGGATTTTATGTTGGCCCATATGAGGAACTCTTACTTAACGATACATGATAACCTCATCATACATGGTTTGAAGTTATAAATTGAACCCTACAAATGTATTTTATTCAGCAACTTTTATGTAGGTCCGTGCATACGATGTTATGTAGGACATTTGCAAATTACAGCACGATGTTATTACTTGTTCATATGACATGGGCAACATAACAAAAAATGGTGTGTGTGATCTTGACGAACTTTATATTTCACATCATCAACATTGATAAAAAATATGAACATGAATTAAGAACGTGAGTGGTTAAAAAATCGAAATCTCATATAACATAACACGTACAAAAAAATATTGTTAACAAAAAAAGTAAGTAAAACAAACCCTATAAAAATGTTCCTTAGTGTAAAATGAAGGGGTGTGTTTAATACATTATGTACACAATAGTTTATCGAGTCGAGTAGGTACATCGGAGTAAACCGTTAGAATGATGAGGTGTGACATGATATCACGAGTCACCACGTTGCTCGAAAATGCTTTAAAATATGTATTAAATACAAATAAACTCATTGCGTTAAACATCATGATTTTTTCATATCATGTATAACGTTACTTACCACTGGTTTGTTAAAAAATCCTTACAAACATTTTTATACAATTTTTACTTTGCTGCTTAACTTTTCAATTTATAAAATTTTGTATTTAAGTCGTTATTACTAACAAGAATGGAACGGAAACCCTCTTAATGAAACCTTTGAGACAAACCAAAATCTAATGAAAAGGAAAGGAAATTTAATGGCAAACTTGCAGCGAAAAAAACTATCAACGTGCCAAATGGAAAAAATACCATAAAAAACGCGCTTTTAAACCATAAGAGCCAACAGATAATACGGTAAAAATAATAAGCAAAACCAACTCTACTTAAAACAAGTAACCACAAAAAACATATTAAATACACCCAAGATAACTACCCACAAAGGGAAGATATCTACATTATATGACTATGACTACCCACAATTGTAACCAACTAAATTCCACACAATACTAGATAACGTGTCATTTACCACCTTGTTTCGCCAAAAGAGAGGCGCGACTCACGCTTGTTGAAGGCAACCGAGACATGACGAGGATGAAAAGCATCGAGAAAGCTCGGTGGAGGATTTCTCAAACCCATGAATTTAAATATCTTTCCCTCACATTTGCATAGGAAATTGTAAATGTACTAGTCCAAAGTGCAAAAAATCTCTGTCACAAATGGGACAAAAACTAGATGAGACTTAGCGAATATAATATTTTTTCTTATAAGACTATGCATCTCAAACGGTACCGAGCCTATGGAATGCTGCATGAATCGCTGTTATATGTCAAATTCGTGAGGGCCACATCACCAAAAATCCTTATATGTATTTAATTATTTGGAATCCACGTAACTTGGAATTACTTGAAAAACAAAAATTTAAAAAATCATACTTGGATAGTTACAGTTTTCCCTTAGACGAGGGGAGGAATCATTGTATGCTTAAGGTTAATTTCCATGGAAATCGGCAGGTCTGAGATGCATTATTAATAAAGTAAGTTGCTAATATTTGGGTGTTCATGAAATACTCCAGTATTAAAATATTTGGATGTTCATAAAACACACTCCAACATTAAAATGAAATTTGCACGTCGGCTGATGAAAAGATGCTTCCTAACCATTAACCAATAAACAAATGCGTAATAGGTGTGGTTCGTTAGTTTTCTAGCCCATGGAGTGAAGGGTTGTGAAGGTCTCTTACACAAGGCGACATGCGCTGTGACCTTCACACTTTGCAAAATACCGCATGAGTACCTCGCGATTTTAGGCTTATTTGTTTAGAGTTTTTTATTGGTTCTGTTTTTTTCATAGTTGTCCTATTCGTACGGATTTGGACTTTTTTCCGAAAACTACGTAGTATTCGCGACTTTTATATTTTTTAAAATTCGATTAGTTTTCGCTGTATGGTGTACGAAAACGTACAGAAACCGTCCGCTTAACCCTAAAAAATCCTTAAAAACCCAAAAAATGTACGATGAACGTATGAAAAAGTACGGCATTGTGTAGAAACTAATGGTTTTATTAGTATTTTCTAGGTCTGAAAATAAATATAGAAGTCGAGGCAGTCTATCTCTAACTTCTCTCTCCAACTCTCAAACTTGTCGCAGTCACTGAGAAATTGGAGAGGAAGCTAGAGCCATGGCTACCTTGGCTATCCTGAGGTTTACGGGAATTTTATATTAGGGTTTATATATTTAATTAAAATGTATGTGCCGGCGGCAGGATTTGATCCTTGTACCTGCCGGCCGGCAGACACAATGTAGCCGGTAGCCTTAGCCGTTTCATCTAGCGGTAGTGTTACCTAGCATATAGTTTGATAATTATTTATATATGTATACAAGCGATAAACCATTTAACTAGAATTAATTACGGGATACATAGATCCAGTAATATGTAATGTACGACTTACGGTACGGACATAAATCAGTACCGCGCATTTGTTTCGTAAATGAAACAAATACCGCGCATGTATTTATTACGGCTACGATTAAAGCCGAATTTAATCGGACGGCCGGGATTAGCGCCGAGATCGCGGAGGAAGATTTCGGCGGTTTGTGGCCATCGCCACATGGGATGACGCGTGGCAAAATTCCGTTGGATTGTGGAAACTCCGGAGATTATGGCACCGAATCCGGATTTGACATGTGTCGACATTTTGGCCATGTCGTACAATGTCCGTACATAAAGTACACCGGCAGCTGTACTTTTACGTACGGAACTCAATTCTGATTGGTTCCGTACATCAGTAGATAGAGTCTGTGAGAGAGATAGGACTTAGAAAAATTAGAAGATAGGACCCTCTCTCCCAGAGAGCTTCTCTACAAAAGGTCAACTTTGACCCTCCATAACTTACTGCTCAGGGGAGCAAATTCAGAGATTCTTTTTGCTATCGACTCAGGGGAGTCTTGTCTTCACATGGGTGAAGTTGGTCAGAGTTTTTGTCTGCCAGGGTGGCAGTTATTTTTGCTTAAACACAAAGGGGTCAGGATTATCCTAGAGGCTTCTTGGAAGCTGTCCACTCTGAGGACTTATGGAGGTCTCAGAGTTTCAGGTTATGGGCCCACCCTCTAGGGTGCCAATATTTAATGGAACTGGCTTCATATACTGGGAAAGTATGATGATAGGAGCTCTATGCGAAAAAAGGTTTTGGGGGATAGTGAGTGGACGATTGGGGCGTCCATCAAGTCTTGGAATTCCTCCAGGGTTTAAAGGAAGCAGATTCACCAGGAAAGAGGATTCACCTTCAACGGAGGAAACAAAGGAAGGAGAGGTGGTGGACAAAGGAAAGGAGAAGGAGGCGACCACACCAATAGCAACTGGTTTAGCATTCATGTCACCTATTCCGAGGAACGAGGAGAATGATACTGAAACCTGGGACTTCAACAATATGGCGGCAAAGCACTTCATCCTACGCCATCTCACTCAAGGACTTGCATGTCCTCATTTGCAGGTAGAGAGGGCATCCGATCTTTGGATGGCTCTCATAGAGATGTACCGAAGTGGTACGATTCAGCAACAACAGTTGGCTGATCAGAAAGTTAAGGAGTATGTATACAAAGGGGGAAATATGTTGGATTTTTGCAATGAGCTTGCTACACTCTTCATGGAGCTAGAGAGTGCGGGTAAAGTTTTTAGTGAAAAAGAAAAAGTTAACTGTTTACTAATGAAGTTACCTGATGAGTTCGAGAACATAGTCAACCGTGTGCAGGACTTGCCGGACTCAAGGTGGATATGGAACTCAGTGGTAGGGATGATTCTCGTTCGAGAGAATACGATTGAGATCCGAAGGGGAGGAATGAGTGGCCAAGCCTTGGCAACAGCGACCGATTGGAGGAACAAGGATTCCCGGAAACCAGTCAGAAACTATGGGGGTAGGGAGCGGGAAAAACAGGTTGGCGAGTTCGAACCAAGGGCTCCCAAAGGTTTATGCTATTTTTGTAAGAAACCTGGGCACTATATGGCAGAGTGCACCAAGCTAACCGAGCTTCGGTTAAAGGAGGGGCAGACCGGTGGTACCCCGAGAGGAAAGAAAAAGGCCCTTGTCACACAGGTACTTGAGGCGGAATCCGAGGACGAGGACGATGAGCTCCTTTTGGATGAGGAGTTGGAGGCGAAAACTGAGGTTGAAATTCCACGAAGGCAGAAATGTGCTTACGGTGGATTGAAAGGTGAAGCAGGCTGGATTATAGATTCAGGTGCCTCAATGCACATGTGTAAGGATAGACACCTGTTCACTAAGATAAGAAAGATTCCCACCGTAGAGATAGAGTACGGGGATGGGAGGATAGTCACCACTACTCTTGTAGGATCGGTAGATCTGAAAGTGTTAGTTGAAGGAAAGACATCCATATTAACATTCTCCGATGTATTGTTTATTCCGGAGCTGAACAAAAACCTTATCTCTACATCAGTATTAGATGATAAGGGTTTTTTCACTAGCACTAGGGAAGGAGTCTTTACTGCTAGTTTTGAGGAGGATGTCTATTTCATTGCTGAGAAAGGTAGCCATGGGATGTTTAGGCTGATCTTAAGTAATGAAACGAAGAAACTTTATTATGCTGGTGTTCATGATATTATGATGTGGCATAAGAGGCTTGGGCATGTGAATCTAGATAAGTTAAGAGAGATGAAAAAGATGGGAGTGGTGGAAGGGATTCAGTTCAGTGAGAGTGATGATATAAGTGATTGTAGTGGGTGTGCTCAAGGTAAAGCACACAGATTACCCTTTCCAAAAACAGCCACCTACAAGGGAGAAAAACTTCTAGATCTAGTACACACAGATATTTGGGGACCGGCTAGAGTGCCCTCACCGGGGGGGAAGAGATTTATGATGACTATAACTGATGATTGGTCTCGGTATTCCCGAGTATATTTTTTGAAAAACAAGTCAGAAGCTGAGGACTGTTTTAGACAATATAAAGCATGGAGCGAAAAACTCCATGAAACTCCAATCAAGAGAGTAAGGAGTGACAATGGTGGAGAGTATACTTCTAACCAGTTTGAGGATTTTTTGAGGGAAGATGGGGTTCAACACCAAAAGACAGTGCCAGAAAATCCTGACATAATGGGGTAGCTGAAAGGTTAAATAGAACACTAAGTGATAGTGCTAGAAGTATGTTGTCGGATAAGAAGATAGGAAAAAGGTTTTGGGCAGAAGCAATGAATTGTGCTAATTACCTCAAAAATAGAGTTCTTACTTCAGCTATAAAAGATCAAACACCTTATGAGAGATGGACAGGCCGGAAACCAGACTTATCTCATTTAAAGGTTTTCGGCAGTCAAGTATTCAGTCTAGATACTGATCGGTCCAATTGGAAGCTAGATCCTAAAGGAAAACCGGGATACTTATTAGGATATGATGAGGATGTTAAAGGATATAGAGTTTATGATCTAAAAAGAGAAGATATAATCTTAGTAAAGCATCTAGTAGTTATGGATGAAGGAAAGTCTGTGGATCCCTTCAAATATACAAAGTCAGTAAAAATCAGATTTGAGTCAGAAAATTCTGATGACTTTGAGCTTCCTAACTATCCAGGTTTTAGAGACGATGACATTCTTGCAGGAACAAATCAAACCGAAAAGGACTCGGCTGTGGAAACTCCAGTGACAACTCTACTCGAAGCGGAAGACGTGGTGGAAATTGATTCGGAATCAAGGGATAGGGGAGAAGCCGAGTTTGTTCGAAAGAATCCACGAGAACCATCTATTCCGGCCTCAGATTTTGAGGGAGGGAGGAGAAGTAGCAAAAGACTGCAAGAAAAACAGGTTAATAACAAGGTAACTAAACTATCTCATCAAGATGAACCTCAAACTTATCGAGAGGCGATGACTTGTCCAGAAAGAAACCGGTGGAAGACAGCCATCAATGAGGAGATGGCTTCAATCATGGCAGCCGATACTTGGGAGCTGGTGGACTGTCCACCTAACCGAAAACCAATCGGTTGTAAGTGGGTTTTCAAACTGAAACTGAACCCAGATAACACAATCGAGCGCTACAAGGCCAGATTAGTGGCAAAGGGATTTACACAAAAGGAAGGAATTGACTACGAGGAAACCTTTGCCCCGGTGGTCAGATTTCCCTCCGTCCGCATACTTCTCAGTTTAGCAGCGGCGGAAGACATGGAAGTGCACCAGATGGACATCAAAACAACCTTTTTGCATGGAGAATTAGAAGAGGAGATCTTCATGCGACAACCCGAAGGGTTTGTGGAAGAAGGAGAGGAGAGTAAGGTATGCCGGCTGATTAAATCTCTTTATGGTTTGAAACAGGCGCCCCGACAGTGGAATAAGAAGCTTGATGAGTTTCTTACCGGTCTAGGATATATTCGGATCAGCTCAGATCACTCAATCTATGTTTTCGAAGATGAGGAAGGTTTTATATTTATTGCAATTTATGTTGATGATTTGCTTGTTTTAAGTAAATCAATGGAAAAAATTAATAAACTGAAAACCGATCTTAAGGGGAGATTTGAAATGAAGGATATGGGGGAAGCAAAATATATTTTGGGAATTCAAGTAGAGAGAGACCGAAAAAAGAAAAATTATAAGATTGACTCAAAAGGAAGCAATAGGAAACATGCTTGAAAAATTTCAAATGGATAAAGCTAATAGTTGCACAACTCCAATGGAATTGAAGAAGGGAAGTGAGGGGAGTGAGGAAGAAGGAGTCATAGTCTTAGACGCGGAATTATCTCCTGAAGAACAGAAGTTCATGCAGACTATTCTTTACAGGCAAGTAGTGGGAAGTCTAATCTATTTTATGAATTGTACCCGGCCGGATTTAGCTGCAGCTGTAGGAGTGCTGAGTAGAAGTCTAAATGCTCCCACTAAGAAGGATTGGGAGGCAGCTAAGAGAGTCCTTAGATACTTGGTAGGAACTAGAGATCTATGGTTGCATTTGGGTGGGGAGAATACTGACATCACTACTTCGAGTGATGCCAGTTATGGTGATGCTCCGATGAGGAGATGTACTTCTGGATATGTATTATATGTGGGTGATGGGGCTTGCTGTTGGAGTAGCAAACAGCAAAAGGTTATTGCTCAGTCCACCATGGAGGCTGAGTATATGGCCTCTTGCTCTGCTGTAAAAGAATTGATGTGGGTCAAGTCTTTGCTTGGTGAGCTTGGTCACCTTAAGAGTGGTGTGCAGAAAATATTTTGTGATAATCAGGCAGCAATCGCTATTTCTGCCAATCCTAAACACCATTTTAAAGCCAAACACATGGACATCAGACTCAGCTTTGTTAGAGAGAAAGTAGAAAACAAAATAATCAGTTTAGAGTACAGACCAGATAGTGAGATGGTAGCAGATATGATGACCAAACCTGTGCCTTCCCCTAAGCTAATTTTTTGCAGGGAGAAGTGTGGTCTGAAATTAAAGATTGACTAGAAAATAAGGGGAGTGTAGAAACTAATGGTTTTATTAGTATTTTCTAGGTCTGAAAAGAAATATAGAAGTCGAGGCAGTCTATCTCTAACTTCTCTCTCCAACTCTCAAACTTGTCGCAGTCACTGAGAAATTGGAGAGGAAGCTAGAGCCATGGCTACCTTGGCTATCCTGAGGTTTACGGGAATTTTATATTAGGGTTTATATATTTAATTAAAATGTATGTGCCGGCGGCAGGATTTGATCCTTGTACCTGCCGGCCGGCAGACACAATGTAGCCGGTAGCCTTAGCCGTTTCATCTAGCGGTAGTGTTACCTAGCATATAGTTTGATAATTATTTATATATGTATACAAGCGATAAACCATTTAACTAGAATTAATTACGGGATACATAGATCCAGTAATATGTAATGTACGACTAACGGTACGGACATAAATCAGTACCGCGCATTTGTTTCGTAAATGAAACAAATACCGCGCATGTATTTATTACGGCTACGATTAAAGCCGAATTTAATCGGACGGCCGGGATTAGCGCCGAGATCGCGGAGGAAGATTTCGGCGGTTTGTGGCCATCGCCACATGGGATGACGCGTGGCAAAATTCCGTTGGATTGTGGAAACTCCGGAGATTATGGCACCGAATCCGGATTTGACATGTGTCGACATTTTGGCCATGTCGTACAATGTCCGTACATAAAGTACACCGGCAGCTGTACTTTTGCGTACGGAACTCAATTCTGATTGGTTCCGTACATCAGTAGATAGAGTCTGTGAGAGAGATAGGACTTAGAAAAATTAGAAGATAGGACCCTCTCTCCCAGAGAGCTTCTGTACAAAAGGTCAACTTTGACCCTCCATAACTTACTGCTCAGGGGAGCAAATTCAGAGATTCTTTTTGCTATCGACTCAGGGGAGTCTTGTCTTCACAGGGGTGAAGTTGGTCAGAGTTTTTGTCTGCCAGGGTGGCAGTTATTTTTGCTTAAACACAAAGGGGTCAGGATTATCCTAGAGGCTTCTTGGAAGCTGTCCACTCTGAGGACTTATGGAGGTCTCAGAGTTTCACATTGTACGAAAGGTGCACCATAAAAAAACTGAAGAGTACGGATAATGTAAGGCAGCTGTAGTGTAATTTACCGGAATGTACGAAATGCATGGGAAGTACCCTAAACACCCTGAAATTCCCCCTTTAATAACCCTAAAAGTACAGCAAGGGTATCGAACAAGCCCCCATACAAGTGTGGGACCTTCGGCACCTCGCGGCACCTCGCGCCGACATTCTGCACCTCTTGGGATCGGGTACGAGAAATAGGGTTTTGGGGTTTGGGTTGTTTTTTTAATAAAAAAAAAACAAAAACAGAAAAAATAAACCCTAAACGAGCGGTCGCGGACGTCTTCGGCACCCCGGAGGGCCAAAAAGTTGCAAGATTCAGCAATGTACGGACGCTGTACGTAGACGTACGAAAGAAGTAAGTCCGTATAATTGAAATAAACGGAAACGTACGAAAATGTACCTTAAACATCTAAAAATAATAACCGTCAAAAGTACGAAAATATACGGACACTGTACGTATACGTACGAATATAAGTTGGCTGTTTAACAGAAATATATGAGAATGCACGAGAATGTACCCTAAAATTCCTCAAACCCCCCTTAATAACCCTAAAGTACTGAAATGTACGAAGAGAGTATGCAAATGTACGAAAAAGTACGGGTACATAGTCAGGTACGCATTTTATACCATTTTTTTCATCGTTAAATGCGTATCGTGCGTAGTATTCGCGCGTTCGTTTCGTGCGTAATATGCGCACGGGACAACTATGGTTTTTTTTTTATATAAAAAAAAACACAAATGATAAAAAACCCTAAACATATTCATACATACGAGGCGCCGCGCGGCGCGAGGCGTCGTAAAGTGAAATGAGAGGTCAGTACTGTACTTCTCCCCCATCGCAAAACAAAGGGTACTTCAGTGCATTGTGTCGTTTTTGTTATTTTCTGCAAACTGCAGAAGTGCAATATCTGTACTGTAGCCTTTTTTCGTACAAATGTTTGTCGTCCGTTCTCGATTGTACAACTTGTTTGTCCTTCAAGTAGCATTATGCCTTCAAAGTTAGCCTATCGTACAAATTACTCAACGTCAGCTCCCTTGCATCAACACTTTTGATGTTCGGGCCGAATCGTCGTGAACTTTCACAAACTCTGTGCGTGTGCCTAGTAACTCCTGGATGGAACTCATCTAGTTTCATGTGTTTTCGCGTCCATGCACGTGTGCGCCACCGCCATGGCTGCCCACATCAGACATCAGTTAAGAAATTGTCGCTCCGTTATGTCAACCTAAACATTCTCCTATCACTTTGTCACTGAAATGTGACGTTACCACGAACTACAGGTCGTAATTAAATTCCATGAGTGGATATTCCATTTTTCCTTCATGGATGTCTCCAAGGAGAGGCCTTCTCCACTTCCTGGCGTCCTCCTTCGTCTCTATCCTAATCTGACCCCTCTTTCTCAATTCGTCGAATCTTGCATATCTCAAAGTTTGCATCCTCCTCCTCTCTCGCCATTGAGAAAGGAGGGATGTCCGGAGCTTACCCCTTTTAACCCTAATTCTGCAAACCCTAATCTCACCAACCCTAATCTTGTAAACCCGAATATCATCAACCATATTCCTCCAAGCACTCTTCTAAACCCTAATATTTCAAACCCTGGTTCTCCAACTTGTACTTATCCATCACTCAACCTTCCAAACCCTGAAACCTCGAAATTTCTCCCTCCCGACTCTTCTTCTGCTGCAATTCCTTTTTTCCGTTCGAATTTCAACAATGTTGACAGTGAAAACGCCGTTTTTTTTAATTCGGTGTTTGTCGCGGCTTTGGAGAAATCTGAACCGCCAATTATCTCACCGACCACAGATGGATTTCAACGTCGGAGTCTGAAGGAGGTACATTATTTTCTGAAAGCTATACGACAAATCATTTTATTTTTTGTTTAAGGATTGTAGGGTTTCCATGTTTTTTAAAGTTGTCATGGTTTTTAGAGTTTTTAAGTTGTAGGGTGTCTATAAGTAAGAGGATTTATTCGATGGTTTTTTAGGATTGTTGTAGGTTCTGTGAGGGTTTGGTTGGTTAGGTTTGTTTTTAGGAAAATTGGAGGAGATTTACTACAATGTGTGCGCTGGATAAGGGAAAAGGGAATAGAGGGGTGAGGATATGAGCGTGGAAGAGAGAGACGAAGAGTGGGGATGGGAGGGAGGGAGAAGGAAGAGAGAGGAAGAGCGGGGATTAGTGAGAAGAAGAAAGGAAGAGGACAAGGTAGGGGAAGAGAAAGAGGAGAAGAGAGGAAGAGAGAGACGAAGGGAGAGAGGAAGAGAAAGAGGAAATGACAAGGAGAGAGTAGTAGAGAGTAGGAGAGAAAGAGAGAGAAAAATAGACGAAGGACAATGGAGAAGACCAGTTAGAGAAAGAGTAAGGGGAAGAGAGAGGAAGAGAGAGAGGAAGGGAGAGAGGAAGGGAGAGAGGAAGGGAGAGAGGAAGAGAGAGTGGAGGAGAGAGAGGAATAGAGAGAGGAAGAGACTCAAGAAACAAGGAGTAGCGAGGAGGAGAGGACGAGACGAAGAGCGAGGACCTGGTAAAGGAAGAGAAAGAGGAAGAGAGAGGAAGGGAGAGAGAGGAAGGGAAAGAAGAAGAGAGAGTAAGAGAGTGAGGAAGAGAGAGCGGAAGGGGGAGGAAGGAAGAAGAGGGTGGTTTCAAATGCGCGGTAGACGAGGAGACAAAAGAAGGGAGAGTGAAGGAGGGTGGCCACATGAGGGGAAGAGTAAGTGAGAGAAGACGTGAGAGAGGACGCGAGAGGGAAAGTGAAAGAGGTATTGAGAGATGAAGAGGGAGGTGGGAAATCAAGGGAAGAGAAGGAGAGAAAGGAATAGAAAGAGGAAGAGGGAGGTGAAACACGAGGGAGAGAGGCAGAGGGAGAGAGGAGATTGAACACTCGATCGTCTTTTTCCTATCAGAACCTCAGCCGATTCTGTGGCCGTCTGTATTTTATTTTTTTCAAGGATTTTCTCGCTGGTTTTTGATTTTGTTTTGGTTTTTTGTTTTTGCTGTTGATTTGGTTTCTGTTTTTATCTTTTATTTCGTTTTTGTTTTGGTTTTTGATGTTTCCTTTCACTTCCGTTTCTGTTATTGTTTTTGTTTGCGATTCAAATTCTGTCGTTGATGTACTTTTTGTTTTTGTCCTTTTCCTCTTTCTTTTTCGTTTCCGTTTCTTTTTCGTCCTTTTTTTGTCGTTTTGTGCAGATAGTGGAGCGTGTGATTCAGTTGCAGTTCAAATCTGTCGTTTCCAGGAGGCCTCAGTTTGTCCTATGCGCCGGATTTAGAAAGGTACATATTTTGTTTTTTTGTTTTTTTTCATGTCCTATGTCACAGATTTAGAAAAGTAGGATTGTTTTATTTTTATTTTTTTCTTCCTTTGGTGATTTTTCGGACCTAGGGAAAGAGGAGAAAGGGACAAAAAACTACAAAAAACAGACAGGAAATATTTTAGCAAACTGGCAACTCTCACTCCCCCTCTCCTCCCCTCCCTCCTCCTTCCCTCCCTCCC
>JBBHKE010001188.1:298131-377109 GCA_037447655.1 Zygnema cylindricum
CCAGCTTCCCTTAAAAAAAACCCATATTTGGCGTTTCTTCTTTTAGGGTTTCTTAAAAATAAGGCATTTTAAAGCATGCGAAGAAAAACCCTTTAAAATGCTTTAAAAACTGTTAAAAAAACAGGAAAAAGCTACGTAAAATTTCCCAAAAAGAAGCGTACGAAATTTTACGGAATAAAAATTCTTTGGGATTTTCTTCTTTGCGGTTTATACCCAAAAAAAATTCCCTTCGACCTCTCGCAAATATGAAAACAAAAATGAAAGCAACTTTCCAAATCGAAAAAACGACAGAAAAAAATCATTTTTCTCCTACGGAAATTAAAAAAAGAAAAAGAATAAATGAAAGTCGGGATTTCGTCGAGATGTTCAAAAATGTCGCAAGGTCGGAGGAAACCGAAAAGGAAGAAAAAGGGGGTGGAGGGAGAGGAGAGGGAGAGGGAGAGGGAGAGGGAGAGGGAGAGAAAGTAAGAATTGGAGGGGGTGCAGGGAGTGGAGGGAGTGGAGGAAGTGGAGGGAGTGGAGGGAGAGAAGAGGGAGAGAAATCGGGGGGGAGTGGAGGGAGTGGAGGAAGAGGAGAGGGAGAGGGAGAGAAATTGAGAGTTGGAAGGAGAGGAGGGAGAGACGAGGGAGAGGAATCGGGACGAATTGGAGAGATTGGAGGGAGAGAAGGGAGTGGAGGGAGAGAAGGGAGTGGAGGGAGAGGAGGGAGAGGAGAGGGGGAGGGAGAGAAATCAAGAGGAGGAGAGAGTATAAACGGGTCCTCTGTAAAATTAGGAGACGGAAAAATTTCAAAAACTGACAAAATCTTTTTCCCTCCGTCTCCAAAAAAAAGACAACAGTCGAGGGAAAAAAACCTTAAAAAAAACGAAAAAAACAAAAAAAACAAGAAAAAGAAAACGGAAACGACAATTTTTTGTAAATCGCTAAATTTGAATTTAAAAGATGCCCAAAAATGTTTAAATTTTGAGGCAAAGAGGCATCCTGAGGATTTTGGGGCGTCGGTTTTTGGGTACAATGGGGTGTATGAGAAGATAAGGGCATTTATTCTGGAGATGAGAGGGGAAGAGGGAGAGGTAGAGGGAAAGGAGAGGGAGGAGAGGGAGGCGAGAGAGGAGAGAGGGGAGGGAGGGGAGAGAGGAGAGAGTGGAAATAAAGCGGAAGGAGAGGAAACGAAGGGAAGGCAGGTGGGAGAGGAGGGAGACGAGAGGAGAGGGAAGGAGTGGAGAGTTCGTCCTCTTTTTATGGCAGTTTGTGATGTGGAGAAAGCTTTTGATACCGTCAAACAAACAAAGCTCTGTCAGATACTGGAGGTGGGCTTCCCTTCCTTCCCTCCTCTTCCCTTCTCTTTCCTTTGTCTTGTCCCTCTTTCTTTTAGTCATTCATGCGCCATCATTCCTCATTTTCTGTTTATCTTCCCTCTCTCTCTCTCTCTCACTTCCTTCCCCTCCCCCCCCTCCCTCATCCCTCTCCCTCCCTCTCCCTCTCCATCCCTCTCCCTCCCCCCCAGCCCTTCCTTCGCGAGCCCCAGTACTGGATCCGTCGCTTCTCCCTTGTACTACCTGCCCAGGGGGGGGCTCTGAGAGTGCGTTTTGACAGGCTGGCACATCCGGGAATTCCGGAAGTCTGCCACGTGGCATGCCAGATGGCGGGTGGGAGGAGGCACGTGGCCATAGAGGACCAGGGGGGGGAGGGAGGGGAAGGGGGGAGGGGGGAGGGGGGAGGGAGAGGGGGAGGGGGAGGGGAAAGAGAAGAGGATTTATTAGGGGATTGTAGGGGGTTTGTAAGGCTTTCTTAGGGGGGTTTACGTCATTTTTATTATTACTACTTTTTGTTTGGTTGGTATTTTTAGGCTTTTGGTAGTTTCTGATTTTTTTTTTTGTACCTCTCTCCCCTACAATCACATCCTCTAACGATCATCTATTGCTCTCCCTCCGTCCCCCTTTGTTTTGATTGACGTTAAGGTTTGTTTAACCCGCTGCCCTCACTCCTCACTCGCCTCTCCCCTCCCTCTTCTCTAACTTCTGCTTCTATCCTCGCCTTCCTGTCCTCTCTCTCTCTCTCTCTCTCTCTCTCTCTCTCTCTCTCTCTCTCTCTCTCTCTCTCTCTCTCTCTCTCTCCCTTTGCTGTTTCTCTCGTTTCTCCCTCTCTGCCCCTCTTTCCCGTCTCTCTCTCGCACCCTCCCTCTCCCCTTGCTCTCTCCATCTCCCTCTCCCTTTCCCTCTCCCTCTTCCTCTCTCCCCCCCTTCCTCCCTTTTCCTCTCCCTCCCTTTTTCTCCCTTTTCCTCTCCCCCCCTCTTCCTCACTTTTCCACTCCCCCCCTCTCTCCCTCTCCCTTTTGCAGGTTTATTCAACTCATCTCTCTCGCCCCCAACTCTCCTCCCTCCTCCTCCGTCACATCCTCTCTAATATCGTCTCTGTGGGAGGAAACTTTTACCACCAAATTCAAGGAATCCCTCAGGGCTCCGTCCTCTCCTCCCTCCTCTGTTGTCTTTTCTACGGAGATATGGACAAAAAAATCTTACTCCCCACTTTTGTCCCTTCTGAAAAAGACAAAAAACCGAAAAAATCGTCGAGTGAAGGACGGTTCGAATGTTTCTTTCAGAAGGGAAATAATTATTTTGGAAAGAAAAATGGGAAATTCGGTAGTGTTGTACGAGTGAAGGAGAGAGAGGAGAAGGAGAGAGAGGATATAGATGCTTTGAGGGGGAAGGAGAGAGAGAGAGGGATGGAATATGATCTCCTATATGAAGTTGCACAAGCAGCAGAGGAAATGGATCATGAAGCGGGCGAGGGAGAGGGAGAAGGAGGAGAGGGAGAAGGAGAAGGAGAGGGAGAGGCATTGGGAGCCAGAGAGGAAGAGAGAGTCACAGATAACGAGGGAGCGAGAGAGGGAGAGAAAGACAAAGCTCGAAGATTTAAGCTGAATAATCCTAAGGGAAAAGGAGAAGGACGACGAGAACGAGAAGAACGAGAAGAAGAAGGCGAAGAAGGAGATGAAGAACAAAATGTAGAAGGAGAGAAAGGTGAAATAGAAGGAGAGAAATCTTTGTTGTTGAGATACATCGACGACTCTCTGTACATTTCGACAAATCGTGAAAAAGTGAAAAATTTCGTAAAAACGATGCACACGGGATTCGAGGAATATGGGTGTCGGGCGAATGAGAAGAAGTCACGTGTCAGTTTTCCGCTCGTTTTGGAAGAGGGAGAGGTTCTCAAGGAAGAGGTTTTTGGGGCGGAGGGAGAGAGGTTTATGAAGTGGGCGGGTTTGTTAATCGAAATCGGTACTCTGCAAATTCAGGCGGATTATACGAGGTGAGTTTTTTTTCGAGGGAAACGAAGGGATTGAAGTAAAAAAACTAGGGAAGGAGAAGGAAAAGAAAGATGTAAAGGTGAGTGTTATAAATACGATAAAGGCCGTTTTTTATGATTACTGCTCCCTCTCACTAAAGACAAACTTGGAGAGACTGTTTCGAATCGAAATCGTTTTACATACTTCTGACAGTTACTTCAACAATTTGTAACGATATAAAAAGTTGTAAAAGACTCTCTCTCTCTCTCTCTCTCTCTCTCTCTCTCTCTCTCTCTCTCTCTCTCTCTCTCTCTCTCTCTCTCTCTCTCTCTCTCACTCTCACTCTCTCTCACTCTCTCGCTGTCTCTCTCTGGTTCATAAATTTCCTGGGTATTTTGAGCATAAAACAACTTCGTCGGATAGTGGATCATAAAAAAGGTCCCCAAGTAGATTTTCTATCACTTTAACGATAATTAATAGTCGTTAGTATTAAAATTCCATTTTGTAAGATTGTTGGACCCAGATTCTTCCAATACAGACTATAGGTCCATTTTTCCTTTTTACTTAACCATCCATTTCTCTAACTTATTATAACCTATTTTATACCTTCATAACCTCTATTTTATTGCCTCTCCTCAAGCCCCCTCCGCCCCGCTCCCTCTCCCTCTCCCTTCCCTTCCCTCCCGTGCCCAGGTACTCCCACATCCCCATCTCCTCCACTCTCACAGTCCTCCGCCCCTCCCTCCAGGGCCTGAATCTGGTCCGGAAGCTGGTCAGGTTCATGAGCCCCAAGTGCCACGCCCTCCTCCTGGACCCGCGAATAAACGCCCCAAAAACCGTTTTTTTGAACGTCTTCCAGGCGTTTTTACTCTGCGCAGTGAAGATGCACACGTACACCAAGGCCATGAGGAGGGGACGGGGAGGGAGAGAGGGAGGAGAGGGGAACGAGAGGTTTTTGTTCGAGGCGATTTGGGGGACGACGAGGTGAGGGGAGGGAGGGGAGGGATTTTTTTTTTTCTTTTTCTGACACACAATTTCCTTTTGTTTTCTTTTTTTCTTTTTAAGATGAAATTATTCCCCTTTCCGTTTTTCTGTTTTTTTTTCAGACAAATTTATCCTTTCTTTCCCCCCTTTTTTTTCCAGACAAATGCATAATTTGATTGAATATCGTCTCGAAGCCGTAAAGCATCTCATTGGTCGATCCCCTGGGAAATCTCCTCCTCGAAAATACGTCGAATTTTTGGGATTGACCGCATTTATTATCATTCTTCAAAGAAAACAATCGAAATATCGTCTCGTTTTGAATATGTTAAAAGCAGTTCTTGAAAAACCGTGTTTTGCAAATATCTCTGAAGATAAAGACGTGATTGCCGCACTAAATCCGGTTCGGTCTTCTGTTTTTGAAACAATTCAATACTGAATCAAATTATAATATTTTTCGATGCTTTTCCCTGTTTTTCGATGTTTTTGTGATTTAGAAGTGTATATATTTGATAACCATTTCACTGTTATATGGTCAAGATCATCAGGTGCATAGTTTCAATCTTTTTTCTTTCAGTTTCCAGTTCCTGTTCCAGTTTTGGTTTCTTTCAGTTTTAGTTTTAATTTTCAGCTCTGTTTCAGTTTTGATTTCAGTTTCAGTTTAAGTGTGAACGCTAGTCTCAGTTCAGTTTCAGTCTTCAGTTTCTTTTTTGGTTCTCTGCCTCTTGAATTTGTTGCAATTGTTTTTAAAATATTTATTACCACGTGGAAATCGCTCAAATGTTAAAATGTGGTATGTTTTTTGCTTTTCAAAGTGACATGTTTTTGGTTTTTCTTGTAGTGTATGTTTTATTTTTTTTCTATTTTTTTTTGGTGTTAATGAAATGCTCCTTTGTTATGTATGTATTCTATGTTTCTGTGGGAAGTTTTTTGGAGTTACCGCACCTACAAATAACCGTTTTAATGTGCAAAATTATCAAGAAATCGTTTTGGCGGCTAGCCTGTTTCATAAGCATATACAATGGGTTAAAACACAATGCGTATGCAATGCGTTAAATCACATGTATAATGAATTATAATGCATATAGTCGGAGATAAAGAGCCATATTTAATGTTTCCGTACTTCGTTACAAAAAAGCAGCGGAAAGGAGGTCTGAAGGTGCAGATTAAAACTACATTCTGGATTTGGTTCCCGGTGTTTAGACGCAGCAATTGGACAGGCTCTTCGAAAAAAACGTTTTTGTTGCATTACTGTTGTTATTATTGTTTTAAGACATTGTCATTCCTTTAGTTTTGAGAATGCTGTCAAAATTGTTACATTCGTGTGTTTTACTTCTCAAACACGAGTGGTGGTATAACCATCTCTATTCTATTATGGGAACTAAAGAAGGCCAAGTATCAAAGGAGAACAGAGTATAGAGACTTAATAAAATGTTATATAAAGAGGTGTGCAAAAAATCAAAAAATGCAGAAGTAGTAGGGATATAGTTGTTAAATTTCAAGCTCGTACTAACTATTATAAGAGACTTTATTAGTTTGCATCGAACATTCTCCCCGTGTGAGGATTTCCTAAATTTTCAAATTTATGTTGGCCTTGGTGGGAATATCGACATCTTAATCTCCATTCTTTTTCTTCATGTGATACTATATTTGAAGTTGACGGGCGGTTCCATCACGCAATATGAGTCAACAATAGGAGTGCCACGTCAGACAGGACGCTAACATCGGGATAAAGACACCACCGACAATTCAGTGAGATTGTGACGTGACCCGGAGTGGCTAGCCACCGACCTTTTTGTTCGAAAGGCGTCCACGCGTCAATTTCCAATCGGTGAAATCATTTATGCTCCGCAGCGCAGAAGCCCGGAGGTTACAGTGCATTCGGTAATTTACTAGAATGTACTGTATCTGCTGTGAAATATACAGGATTGGTCCGAAAACTTCCCGCGACCCAACGTACTACCGTACCGAGGCGCTTAGCTTTTACCTTCCGACAGCGTCACGACAAGCTTGTTGTTACAACGGATAATCAGTTAATCACCCAAACCTCAAATACGGTGCCCATGTAAAGTTTTAAGGTGTACGGTCCCGGTACGATACGAAGTTTGACCGGAATAATCGGAACAAAAATCATGACGACGGTCAAGATTTTCTCCGGGAAACATGTCGTGTAAAAAGCTGGAAGTTAGGAACAGATTTGTAACAAACAGAGACAGACGATCCGTTGAACGTGAGACGCTTCAGCACATGTAGACATGTTTATAAGTAGGACTGGTGAGATCTTCCTGTCCGTGATCTACCGTACTTCAATGATCGACAGATTTCTAGATTCGAGATTTCTGATAGCACGTTCCATGTCGCTGCCACAGTTGCGTTGGCTGCTGTGGTTTACTTTTAAATATCCCGACTTGCATACAGACGCTTGGGGATGTTTATAAACTCTTAAAGTAGAACCATGCAGGTGGTTTTATGTGCTATATTCTCCTCTCATCCAATGGTACACAGTCGTCATTTATTCGATTGAATCATCCTTCATGGGATTGTCGTGCTGAAATTTTCCTTTGAAAACTTACGTTGAGAGTTCCAGAAGATTGCTTTAACCTGTTTGTCTTGAACATCCTTATTTGTTCATGAGCTGTTTTATGCTGTGTACTAAATTCTATCCATTGTCATTTGTATTCTTAAATTTTCCACAGTTATGCTTTGTGATGTATATGAAGGATATAGCGTACAAAGGGGAATGATAATTGAATACAAAAGCGTTTCCAAAAAAAAATCATTTGCATCTCCACTCGTTAATTGTACATATAATTTGTTTGTGGTAAAGAGTCTCTGAACCGCCAATCACTAGGCACTCTTACTTGCAAAAAAGTACAAAACACATGTTGAAAACATCAAATTCTGATGGAGCTCTGCAAGCCTTTACACCCTTAATACTTGCCAAGAACAAGAACTGCTTTGGTAAATTCAGTCATGGCAGTGAGACAGAGACAGAACCTCAGTATTCCACCTGGCAGTGAAGAACGAGTCATCGCAAAGGAGGAAGAAGACGTCGAAGATGATGAATTGCCTGCCCTTAAGGAGCAGGAAGACGACGATGACGATGAATACCCGGTTGATTTTGACAGAGATGAATCAAGCGATTGTTCCGATTTACCTGCCTTATGTGCCTCTTCAGACGACGAAGATGAAGATGAAGATGATGACACTGATGAGAGTGACGATATAAGTGCTCCAACGACGCAGGTACCAGGTAACATTGTCAAGACAGAAGGTTTGAAAAGAGGTTTTTTTCAAGCAAAGGTCAAGCAGGTAAAACAAACGACCCGTCAAACAAGAGAGAACACAGTAAAGACTTCAAGCATCATTAAAACTGAACAAACTTCAGGTTCAGCGCCAGGCGTTATTCCAAGTACCAAAACTCATTTATCCCAGGGAACAACAAATGTTACCGGAGGTTCGGGTGGCGCCAACTTGCATGTAAACGATGATATTCATTCTGAATCAGATGGGGATGCGAATGATGAAGGAGGCGAGTCACAAGCGACATGGTTTCAGCGGTATGAAAGAGCTCGACTCGCTGAAGAACGAAAAAAACGACTTGAGTCCAAAAAGGCAAGACAAAGAAGAAAGAAAGAATCCCAAGCTCAGGAAATTGAAGTCGCTGAGGAGCTCGCACAATTGAGGAAGTTAGAGAGGCTGAAAGAGCTGGAAGAATTGAGGAAATCTGGAATACTGCCTCCGTTAAGCAAGGAGGAGGAAGGCAAGGAAGACCATGTAATTGGTAGATGTAGAAATGGTGACAAAAACAAGTGTCCAAACAGCTCGCAACAGGTCATGAGTTCACAAAGAAGCTATGAGTTGTCATGCACAGAGGGGTGCTTTATGATGTTTCACGCCTCTTGTTTTATACGAATAAAACATGACATGGTCAATTTTCAACTTAAACAAGGGGCTTTTTGTCTAACTCCAGGTATTATTTGTCCTGAATATTTGTGCCATTTTCTCGTCAGACTGAATTCTTGCAATTTACAACGCGTGTTGGTCTATGGATCCATTTTTTCGTTCATTGGAGACATGTCCGGTATATGTTTTAGCAACAGGTTCAAGATGGAACTTATATATGGAGATTGTTGTAGCACGTCTTTGAATTGTTAACCACAAGATTTTCTTTAGCGGTAACAATCCTGCAGAGGACACGATTGGCGTGTCATTTAATTGTTGATGGAAACTGTATTCTCTAGTATTGTTACAAATGTTTTCTTCGATGTTCACATTTTTACACAGCAAATCATCAACAAAGTACTGTAGTTTAAGAAGTCTCTTCTGGGGTTAATATTCCTCTTTCCGTTAAGCTCAGTTAGTTTGTCGGTTGGAGAAAGGGTGTTGATATGCAGATTGTGAAGGATTCATCAATGGAGCATACGTTAAAGAGAAAGAGAAGGTGGCATCAGCGTTCAATTCCCTCACCTAAACTTTGGAGAAGCATTGAGATTTTATGTCAGTGCCTTGGAAGTCTCACATACCGAATTTTCTCGGTTGTAATTAGGGAATGGAAACTGTGGAGGAGGTTATGGATCATATTTAATGCCATTTTATTGAAAAGCTATGCCTTTACCTATAGGTGTCCAATTTCCACAGCCAAACATGCTGGTTAGACTCGCCATATGCTGGCTGGAGTTTAATTTGGTATGTATGAATCCAGTCTGTCAAATCTCTAAGCAGAAATGTTTGCCCTTTTGTACACGTTTTTGCAGATAGTATACACTGTGGTTGATGCAAAAAAAAAAGAAAAGGAGATAGCAGCAGTTCCTTCTAAGCAGAAGGTCAGCTTGTTTCTCTGGTTCTATGTACTACATGTTGGGCGGGAATGGGGCGAGAGATGTCAAATAGCTAGACCCTTGCTGGATTTAATTAGTGGACTTAAGCATTTATGGTTATGTTTTCAAGGACTCATCAAAGGTAAACATATCATTTAATAGTCCCAAGAGTTATGTTTAATTCCTTTGAGTTTCATAAACCACGAAATGATTCTCCTTAGAGTTGCAATAACATCGCTCATTTTGGCATTCACTTTTATATTTATCGTTGCACTTAATAGGCACCAACTTTGAATAGGCTACCCTCCGGATACCCTGGAAATGTACATTATGTGTCATTGTTAGTGTTAATCATTTCGACCCTGAAGCTTTTTCCTCGGATTTTTGTTCGACAGTGACCAATCAAAAGGTAATCGACTGCCATAATACATCTTGAGACAAATGGGTTTAGAGAGGCAAATCAATCATTGTCACTAAGAACAATACAGTATGTAGTGGTTTGCTGGTATCAATTGTAGTGCACACTATTGTTCAACTTATGGTTGTATGAACAGTGTGTTAGTTGTTGACATATAACATAATATTGTATAAACAGAATACTGTATTATTAACATGTGGCAAACCAGTTACAGGCATGACTCATCATCCTCCAAGTTGTTTTTAGAGGTATATGTTAATATAAACAATTCTTAGGCATGTCACATACTAAGGTTGATTTTGAGGGTAACATGAAAAGCTTAAAATTTCCATTTAATTAAAAACCAACTACTCCTCCTCTACTTTTGCAGGAGAAAAGGCATAAGTTTGTATCGAAAGAGGAAGAAGTAAAGAAGGCTCAGCTAAAAAACAATGTTGCTGTTGACGACTCTATTTCCCAAAGTTTGCGGAAGGCCAGTAAGACTTTCAAGTATTGCCACCAACCGAAAGGGCAACAAGATGAATCAAATTTACAGTTGGGGCAATCCTCAATAACCGAAAAGGTCTCTGAAAAGGTCCTGGAAAAGGATCCCAAGAAGGTCGCCGAAAAGGTCTCTGAAAAGATGTCCGAAAAGATCACAAATCAGCAAGAGAGCACAAGTGACGCGACAACTTCTGAATCAGTGAAACCTGGAAGTCAAACGATACAGACAGACCAGGTAAGATTTGCTGGAGGTGTATCCTCTTCACTCCTTCCAAAGCTTGATAACCACTTCACAAAAATCGCAAGTAATTCTTTTTATGGTCATCCGGTAATAGAGTTGGGAACACTTTCTGAGAAAGTCTGTTATGGGAGCATCTGTTATCTTGTATACATGCTTTATAAATTCTGTGAAAATTTAAAATCCGTTATCTCTGGCAAGATGATGTATTCCACAATCCGTGGCTTGTTTTCGACGTCGATGCCCTTAATGTTGCATTTTGTTTCACCTCTTCTTTTATCCGACTAATGACATGTCAGTTTGAGCATATCTTGCTCCGAATATTCATGATTTTTATGCTTTTTTCTGTTCAAATGGAATGCTGCTGTATTTCAATAGCTGTTGATGTGGGTTTGCCTCGTCTATGGCTCCATATATTGGCCCAATGATGTTTCCTTGCGATCATTACCTTTGAATTTTTTACTTTTGTATTTTTAGAGATGTCTGTTTGTGCTACTTTGAATTAATAAACTATTTCTCATAGCCCGTTTTATAAAGTGGAACTTGTTTTTGCGAGTATATGCGAGGCTGGTTCATTCTGCATGTCTTCAGTTGAATTCTTATTTTATATTATCAAACCCTCACTGTCTCCAACTCTTTCCATGTGCGCAGGTGGTGGAGACTCTAGCAGTAGTCAAAAAAACTCCATTACCAGTAGAGAATGATGCTCCTCTTCGGCTTGTCATAAAAGATGAGGAAGAAGAGTTGGTTGTTGGGAACAAAACTAAAAAAGTTAAGAACAAGAAGGTATATTCATGGTATTCTAAACCTTTCCCATATTTCAAAAGTTTGTGTTTGGTAGTTGTTTTGTTCCATTTCAACTCCTAGGATGGATTCACATATTTAAGCTATGTCAAGTCATCATCCATTAAAATCAGATGAATTGGATTTTGGAGTGGTCTGCAAGTTTCTAAGCAGGGAAAAGCCAGGGCTTCTTCGATATTCCTGAGTGGGTTTATGATGCCAGAGACTACTCATGCATGGGGAACAGAGCATTCTGGGCGTCCAAGATCGACAAAGAGACAATCTATTTCTGGCCGTATTAGCGGAAGTCAATATAGCGGCCAAGTGGAAGATGATAACAAGACAGAGTTTCCGGTGAGCCTTTTCAGAACATGAGTTTTGTCCCATGCATTATGTGCTCAATCATGTTGTTCTTGTCATTTTTGAAATTATGTGACACTCATTATGTGATGTTCAGCTGTAGTGCTGACTTCTTGGCGTGAAAGACTTGAGTAGCCATAGGTACATTTTTATGCAAGAAGATGAAAGCTAGTGCGTCATACCCACATGCAAAAAAGTCACATAGAGTGTTAATACCATCATTCACAATTAGCATTTGATTCGTGGACAGTCATTAGTAGCCAGATCTTTTGGTGAGAATCTTTTATGTCCTTACTTGAGTGGTGAAACTGCTTGTGTGCGAGAACCTGACCTTTGATGTGGCAAGTAACGAATTTATTTTTCTTTTTATGTTTCGCTGAAGTTCAAACAAAGTGTAGTTACAGCAGTGGATATCTTCTCGTGTAGTTTGGTTTCAATGCATACATAAGCAAAGACCTTAACAGATTTGTGGTTAGTGTGGCTATCCACACTCAACTTCCTTGGCAATCTCTGCCTATTCTAGCTCAGAGTCTTTCTCTCCCTCCCCCTCCTCCAACCCGTCCTCCCTCCCCCCCTCAGTATGCAATAGTTCTGCCAAATGGAAAAGCTCTAAATCAAGATCGTGTTGTTCAGTTTGCATATTATTGAAAGAATGTCAGTTTCATCCTGCCCAATCCTTGAATACAATCACTTCATGGCATCTTCTAGTTACTTCCGTCCTTAGACATCTTCATAGGCAGGCCAAAACAAAGAAACTGTAATCCCAACTTATTATATGTCTTGTTGTTTTATGAACGGAGATCTCTGTTCTTTTGCTGCGGTGTTTAGCTGTCGGCGTTTGATTAATAGTGTCATTATGCTATGGGAATTTACTTATGTTGTATGAGTAATCAGGCAGCTTTCTTAGTGACCTTTTGAGTAATTGCTCAGTTACTCACAAGACTGGATGAAAGTGTACCACTACTTATGAAACGTGAGCAATCTCTAAGAGTGGATGAGGTGTCAAAGTGCCAAAAGGTGCAGTGTTCTTGCAGTATCCATGACCAGTTAGATTTTTCTTTTCGTTAATAGACCAAATCGCATATTGACCGCGCTGTTCACTGCAATTAATGAACGGACAACTACACTGCTCATCGTTATTAATGTTAAAGTTTTTTTCGCCACTTAAAACAGCTTTTCTCCGTGCACACTTGTCGGATTGTCAATTTTCTTTTCGTTAATAGACCAAATCGCATATTGACCGCGCTGTTCACTGCAATTAATGAACGGACAACTACACTGCTCATCGTTATTGATGTTAAAGTTTTTTTCGCCACTTAAAACAGCTTTTCTCGGTGCACACTTGTCGGATTGTCAATCGGAGACCGGCAGTAGGAAAATGAGAAGCTTGCCTTCCAACCATTGAATTGACAATCCGACAAGTTTGAAAAAACTTTAACACTAAAAACGGCGGTGTAGTATGGATGGGAAATCAGAATTGTTCCACAACACTTCCTGTACTTGTGAAGTATGTATTCGGATGTAGGAGTCCACATACTTTTTCTCTAGTATAAAATCTGGTGTGAAGTAGTTTATGTCAAATGGCCCAAGTTTCAGGGGTTAGAGTTAATGGGCCAGACTATTACGATGAGAAATGTAAGTTTGCACAATTTCACTATGTGCATGCCCGATGATTTTGTCGACTCAATTGCAACAAAAGCTAATGTCGTTTTTTAGTCAATTTCTGTCAGTCGTGACTTTTAGTCAACTGGTGCAGCCTGTGTGCACAAACATATTGGTACTGGCACAGCTCATACTTTGAGGCGTATTGATGCTGCATTTAATCCTAGGCCATTTTAGAATGAAAGCTTTTAAGATCTTTTTGCTTAATTTATCTGAGGTTCTCTGCAGATGTAACTGAAAGGACCCTATTTTGCTCCTTTTAAAGTGTGGCAATGCTTCATTATGATACAGTGTATTGAGCAAAAAACTAGAAGGTTGCATTTTTAGCCTATTGCTGTAGGCTTTTTTATTATGCTTTTGTATGGAAATTAGTCTGTTTGACTCTTTGCACTTCTCACTCATTTACCAATAGCTACCTCAGTCTTTTTTGTATTATCTCTTTATTGCTTAATGGCAAATCTACATTATTTGCATTAAATGATTTTCTTCTAACGCAAGTCCTCCACGGAACTTGATTGCTGTTTCAATGTGTTTCACTAAACTTTCAATTTTGAGTTGTTTTTTCTTTATTTCTGGGCTCCGTCATTGCTTTCCCTGCTGCTATAACCACCAGAGAACTGAAGGGCTGATTGTATGTGCATATGATGCCTGACTTTTTTTCTTTTTTTTTGCTTCCTATGATGTAGCCATTGGCAAGTAAGGAGACCAGCGCACATCAACCCAGTCCAGTTGAAGACAAGTCATTGGTTGCTCTATTGGGTGACCTTATTGTACCACCCACTGAACTGGTGGGCTTGCCTAACCACCTCAAAAATCTTCAATCCTTTCTAGGAAATCTCTCTAAATATATCCCGGAAGGAAACTCTCTAGATTGATCTAAAAAGTCTCTTCAAACCTTTCCACAAACCTCTCTAATTGTCTTCAAAAAACTCTCGCCTAATTTGTAAGAAACATCTCCAATCCCCTCCAGGAAATTCTGCAAATTTCTTGGAGAAATCTTTTAAAATCTTTTCTCTCAGGCTATGTTATATCAAATTCTAGAGAAAATGGTCGATTTACATCAATGCAAGATTGTAGCACTCTTATCAGGATGGTGCAGTCTGTGCTGTGATAGTGTTTTTAAACTGGAGATAGTTGGAAAATGTAAATTCAAGCTCATAGTAAAGATTGAAAATCATGAATTAAGTCACTGGAGTTTTGCTTATTGATTTTTTCTTTTCTGGCAACTGTATGCTCCATTAAGAGGAGAAGGTGAAATTTCAACTGCCACTTGTCTAACTAACATTCTTGCGTTGACAAATGGTGAATGTTTACGGAAATGTTGCATTGGAAACTGGTAGAAACACTTCCATGAAGAAGAATGCTTTTTTTTTTTTTTTTAATGCTGATTTTCTATGGTGGACCTTTTTGTCTGGCTCACAGTTGTCGTGCAAGCCTTTGCATCTGCTGGTGGAGAATGTGGATTCCACCATAGACGACCTCGAACTTGTCGAACGATTCACAAACGGAGGAGCTTGTGTGGAAGATATTCGACGATTCTGGGATCAAGAGATAGCAGTTGTAACATTTTCGTAAGTCTGGGATTTACATGTCTCCTGATCGTTTAACTCGGGTCAATTTTTGACAAAAAATAACCGTTTACTGATGTGTTGAGGAGGAAGTACACTTTAGATTATGTTAAGATTTGTACGTTATGAATTTTACACTTCCGATTGATGTGCATGCTATTGGAGCTCCAGGAGCAGCAATACTTTGTATGCGTTTTGAGTGAAAACATCGCTTCAGCAATGTAAATCTGAAGGGATTTTAGATTTTGTGGGGAATAAGAGCTTTAATTTTTATTTATTTTATGCTTCCTGTTGCTGAGCACTTCCTTCGTTGAAAGTCAAAAAATGAAAGATTGAGATATACTAAAATGGGTAGTACAACATTTGCATTTTCAGTATCATTCACGTATGGCCATGTCTTTGGTTAGATTTGATTTGTTTAGGAGGTAATTATTTTACTTGTGTTTTTATTATTTCAGGAGGTTTGAGGAAGCTTTGACAGCACAAGTTTTGAATAGGAGCTATTCTGGCTCATCTGGGCGGCTCCATTGCTCCCACCTTCTACGTCAGGTAATTGATTCTTTTCTGAAAAGGCGAGGAAGAGGGAGTGAGGAAGAGGAAGGAGAAGGAAATGGAGACGGTGTGAGAGGGAAGAAGAGGGAAGTGGAGGGAGAGAGCGCGTGAGAGAAGAGAGGATGTGGGAGACAATGGGCGCCGGAGAGGGAAGGGAGGAAGTGGGAAAAGATGGGATGGGGAATCAGAGGCTATTTTTTTTTTCGTAGGGAAGCCTGGCTCAGCTAAGTACTGCACCATCCATCAACATTAGTGTGCCCCAGACTCTGTATGAATCCGGGAAAACTACACAAAATTTGGTGTTGATCAGCAGCAGTTTAGATGGACCAAAAACAACCCTCACAAAAAAAGTTGTGAAGCGCTATATATTACTCTTATTCAAACTGGTTAATCAATAGCAAGTGAACTGTGCAAGCTGGAGATTGGTGTGTTCACCCTTCTTATTTCCTGTGTTATTTGGATGCCTTTTGTATTGAAGACCCATATTGTGCAGTACACATCTCAAATATTTGTGTTTTCCATTTCGATTTCTTGAATTGGTAATTCAAAAATGTTGACCTTTTCTTTGTGTTCTTTTGCATTCCTCCCCTATGTCTTTCAAATCTTTTGCTTAGATTTACGAGCTGTTATCTTTTGATGTTGGAGGACTGAAGGTCGAACAGTGCTTCTTACCTATTAACATATCAATTATCACGGTTATTATCCGATTTCAAAAGGGTAGCCAGTATCTAGTACCCAGTTTTTTAACGTTTTCAACCACTCATGTTTTGTTTTTGTTTGCTGCAATTCATACAGGATGTAGATTCTGTTTTCCTGACTGGTTGCCTTGTATTAACTTTCTCCTGCAGCAACCCTCTGAAGATCCTGCCGGAAATTTTTTCCCTCTTACTGCTTCTTCAAATACAGTCACGTTGAATCCGTCCGTCACAGCAAATCCATTCACTTCAGATCATTCTATCGCATCGAATCTTTCTTTGACATCAAATCCCTCTCTCGCATCGAATCCTTCCATCCCATCGAACCCACCCATCACATCAAATCCTTCTGTTTTCAGTAACGTTTCAGGCGAATCTTCTCAATCTTTGATAAATACTTCACAGATCCATGAAGATTCTGGGTTCATAGTAAATCTACCAGCTGCCCCAACTTCGAAACAAAAAGCTCTTCCTGTGTTCTCTCTCCAGCCGTCTGCACCTGCTTTTTTCCCTTCGACCCTTACGGATAAAAAATCAACAACTCTATCTAGTAATTCCATTCTTTTAGAAAAAAAAAAGCATGAGCAAGTCGAGCGACCTCTTCAAAGTTTTCCTTCACAGTTCCCGTCAAAGAGTTTGTCTGGGAAAACTACAACTGCAAACCAGTTGAAGGCTGACGCGGAGGAGTTTGTTTTGCCAAAAAACAATCCTGTTAGAACTGCAGAACAAGTTCAGTTTCCTCCACAACTTGATGCATTAAATGTATCCCTTACAGGAAAGACTCCAGGAAATATGATGCTAAACATACAAGAGAGAGGTGATAAATCACTAGGAAGAACGGGAGAAATGATGACATGGCAACAGATGGATCTGTATCAGGGAGATTGGAATGTTGCTCTTCCAGGAATTACTGGAGGGCTTTTTATTCCAGGCCACCAACCACTTGTTACTGGACCCAGTGGAGGAACTAACGATGGTATGACTTGGCAACAAATGGATTTGATGTGTAATCCTAAAAAACTCAGCTATTCGTTTGGACAGGTAGTGTTCTAATTTAATTGTCCCCTGTGCTTGATAGCCTCGATAAAAAAATTATGTCGGGAAAAGCTCTGGGGTTCTGGTGGGATTTGTGGCTGTGCAAGCCCGTATTCCACTGTTTTAAAAAAGTTTGTCCTTTTAGGGTTTCTTATCAGGGTGAGCTTTTGATGTTTTTCTTCCTTTTTGAGCATTGGATTAAATCACAAATTGATCCCCGTATGTCAGACTTTCATCAACCATCACATTTGAAATATGAATTTTAAGCATTCGAGAGCAGTATAAATGAACAAGCAGGAGGAGAAAAGTAATTGTTTGTATTGATGACATTGCAGATTATCGCTGCAACAGAGGAAGAAATTGAGCGTTATCGACAATCTCCACCTTTTTGGCTGAATCCAAAAGAGCTTGTTTGTCCACACCAAATAAGTCCTCGACAAAGTGCTCTGTTCATGTTTGATCCTGAATCTGGCCGCATTCATGGAATATACGAGTCCATTACCCATGGCTTAGATCATGTAAGTGAATGCAACGCATGAACTAACATCTGTGCATCTTTCTCTCTAGCTTTCTTTCGTCCCATCGCATCCCATCCCCTCCCGCCCTGCCTTGCCTCTTCTCTCCTCTCCTCTCCTCTCTTCTCCCCCCCTCCCTCCCCCCCCTCCCCTCCCCCCCCCTCCCCTCTCTCCTGTCCCCTCTCCTCTCTCCACTCCTCGCCTCCTCTCCTCTCTTCTCCTCTCCTCTCCTCTCCTCTACTCTCCTCCGTCTCTTCTCTCTCCTCCCACTTCCTGTCTCATTTTATACTCAGGTTATAAACTCAAGATTTCTTGCCCGTTTATGAAGCCGCCTTGTCAAGAGAGAGGACTCTAGCACAGATCTGATCTTATTTCCATGACCATATGGGGCCTGTTCAGCTATCTCTGATCCAGGGAGGTGGACAGCTTGTACCTGTCTGCTTTCAAGTGGTTATCGACTATCCAGTTTTGCACGAGCGACAGCTCGGTCTCGTGATTCCCGCCGGACATTTCGAAAAGCATGATTGGGATTTGCCTCTTTATCTTACTGGGGAACAGGTGGGTCTTGAATTAAAGGTCCCCTGTTATGGTTTTAATGGTGATTTGCTTCGTTATGCGTGGTTGTAGACATCTCTTAGTTTCTGCAAGTTCAAGTGGCAGACGACTGTGCCCTAGTTATTTAGATTTAAGTCTTGACTCCTTCACAGTATATAGTGCGGCCCGCACTAGGTACTGAAACAATACTCCGCTAGGTAATTTTAGCCTATTTACATTCTTAACACGGGTCAAACTATTTTATCATTAAATTTGAACCACACAAATGATGGTAGATTGTGAAGCAAATTGGTGATGGGACTGCCAATCCATGGGAAGGAACAGTGGGTGTGGGCTCATTTTTTTATTTTTTTTGTTTTCATGAAATTTGTAAGTTTTTGTTCCTTGTATCTGAAACGTTTTTTGATAGCATGTCACAATCTCATCGGCTCTGCTCTTGTAACTGATGTCCTAGTGTCCTGGCATTGTCATCAGTCGTATGATGGCCTTGGTTTTTTTTCATTCCCATCAAATTTCTCGCCGCCATGACTTATTATAGCTGGAGTTCTGCTGATTTCAGTTCAGAACCTCTGTCTCAATGAATTCGGTCTTTTCTTACTCTAACGTTCCAGTTGTTTTCTCTGTTTGTTCTTCTAAGCGTGCGGTGTTGTGAAACTGTAAAAAGACTTTGAAGCCAGTTTTTGACACAAGACACCACAAACCAGATTGATTGCACTAAATCAGTTTGTGGGATGACGTGATTTTTGCTGCTTTAGGTTGAAGACCTGATGGATTTGTTCGAACAACTATCAACTTCGGATAACGAAAATACCGGTGCAAATTTGAAGGGATCGTTTCTGCCAAATGTTAATCATTCCAGAGAACAGTTGGTACCAGAATTTGTTGGTCATTCCTGCACCAATGCCCCAGGATTGTCTAAAAAAAGTTGTCAAAATTCAAGTTCTCTGTCCTTATCGTTAAGCACCTGCTCAGAAGTTTCTCCTTCTGGATCTTCTGTTCCGGAACGGATCTACGAGACAGGTGAGAGTTCCGGAGGAGCATATAGTCCTCATGTGAATACGAAGAATTCAACTGAACTGGCTGAAAGTCAACACAAGCAGATACCTTTCTCTTCTAAACCCTTGGAAGTTGATAAGAGCAGTAAGGATTTTTCTTTGAAAAACGCGAGAGATAAATCTCCTGTTGCAAGGAAAAGTGAGGAGCGTTCATTTGTTTCAGTAACAAAGGAATTTGCAGGATTTGAGGTCGGTGGAAACTCATCAAGTGACAAAGAATGGTGTGTTGTACCAGCAAGAAGACATGGCAAGCTTGCTCATACGATTTCAGGAGATAAAGGAGCTATAGCTTCTGGTCTTCAACAAATCCTTTCGGATGTAGACTTGGAAATGGACTTAGATTCAAACATTAAACATGCGGAATCTTTTGATGCAAAGGCCTTTGGTCAGCAAAGGCTGGATGGTATTGAGAAGGTTGATTCTAATAAAAATGACAAAGTATTCCCATATAGTAGTGGCTCAAAGGCATTGCAAAGCAATAATCAGATAGGAGAAAATATTGAAAATGGGCTCGCATATGCACAGAAAGAAGAAATTTGTTCCCAGCAAAGAGTGACGAAACATTTGAAGGAGATAACCAGAAGTAATGACAAAAATAAGCAACCAATTTTGTCAAGTCCTCCAGGTTTTCTGTCACGTCCTAGTAGTGCTGACAGTACTGGATCTATGGAGGCACAAGCACCAAAATCTGTGGAAACACAAAAACACGTGGAAGCAGAAAAACAGGTGGAAACATCAGGACTGGACATTCCTAAGGGAACTATTAAGATTTCTCCAGGGTTTGTTTCTTCAGAAAATCTCTTTGTACCAGAAGCGACTGAACTTGGTCATTTTAGTTGTGAGAATGTCTCAGTCACATCAGGTCCCTCTCCTAATGTGAGAGGAGCTTTTGATAGAAATTCTCTGGATAATCCTAAACAAGGAAATGTAGGTAATTCTACTGGAAATTTTGACCAACCTGTTTCGAACCACGTTTCAACACCCACCTCTTCAGCGACACTCTCGTTGGAGCAGCAGGAAGCCGATATACTTTCAAAATTTCGCCATCTTCTGCCTCTAGTAAGTCCCCTCTGACACTAAACCATCTATCGCGATTATAGTTAACTTTAATAACATCAGACGGTTTACATGTATGCTTTCCATATGAGAAAAGCCATCTGCAATAGCACTATGTTTCAACCTCTTCCTTTGAACCTTTCCGTCTCCCTATCTCTGTCACTCTCTCTCCCTCTAAATATTTTCATGAACTCAAGCCTTCTGCTTCCCATCTTTAGTTCATCTTTTGCAAAGCCATCACACATTTCTCTCTCTCCCATTTCAACTCACTTCTGAGAACTTGCATTGGAGCCTACCCGCTTAATGTGTTTGCAACTTGCATTTGTTAACTAACTGTTTTTTGCTCAATTTACCTTTTGACAAAAAACTATAGTGATGATGTTAAATCTGCTAGGCTCCCCTCTCTCTTGACTTGCGAGAGAAAAAAAAAATGTTTTAGTTGTTTTGGTTCTACACCTCCCAGAATTTGGTTGGCAAGTACAAATGCATGATTAAACACACTGTTTTATATGATGTTGATTAAGTGTGCCTCACTTGTGTCTCCTACTGAACGTTTTCCTTTAGTTGTAGTTTACAAATGTTGCGGATCAAAGTGCACAAAATTACAGTAAAAAGTGCATCAATTTCACTTATGTTTATTTTTTTCTTGTGCAGCCTATTGTCCCACCTCCTGGGCATTGTAAGCCACTAACTACTGGCCAGGATTCTCTCCCTCTTGATGGAACTTCTGGCCAAAAAAAACAAGGGACAAGGTCAACTACTACCGGGATGATAATGTCGAGTACCTCAAATATTTTGTCGACTACTCCTCCGTGTTCTTATAATCCTTTGGGATTGAAAGAGATTCAAACGACAAGTTCATCATCAATAGTACAAGAAAATCCTCATGGATCCTTGAATATAGCTGTATCGATTCCACATAATATGCAAAAATGGCCTTCTGTATCAGGAACGTACAGCGTCCCTTCTTCAAAAAGGGAAGAAGTGGGGACTTCTGGGACATCTGGAACGAGATCAAGCTCCAGAGATGGAAATTTTCCATGGGTCTATAAGGTATTTTATATCTCTATCACTAAACTGAATGTGGTGAAAGTGACCTCTGTTTTCTTGAAGCACATACTTTTTTCAGTTGTACATCAGTGTTGAATGTGTAAGGCTTCAACACTAGCATGCCTACCCCACTGACCGATCTTAGGTATTTAACACTTCTTTTAGAATGGATATAGAGGTAGTTATGATTTGCATGTGCTATTTGAGTATAGTTTTAGAAAAATGAGATGACTGATATTATGTACGAAACAAGTTTCAGGAAACATGATCGTATTTTGTATGTAAAAGTCAATTTGCGTTAAAATGGTATCATTAAACTGTATTGCCGTATAAAACAAAATCGACCAACATAGAAAAAAGCAGCTCCTTTCAAATGATATCGGAAAATATAAACTTTGTAATGTGTACATGTAAGTAGAGCTTGTTGAACGAGGCTCTCGATTATGGGTACAAAAATAAAGACACTGAGCATTATAAAACCACATCCAAATGCACTTGTCTCCAAATGGGCACCTAGGTGTCCTAATGCTATTAAACTTTAGGCGGAAGATTTATGCACATACCTCTCCTCATTTTTGCAAAGCTTGCTGTTTCACACGAAAGTTTACATGTATCCATTCAAACACCCCTGTTTGAATCTCACGAGATAGTATCCCTGTGAACTCTGTCCACCATACCTTGTATGGGTAGCACTACTTTAGGTTCCATTTCGTAATCTCCCACACATAATGATTATGATTGCCAAGAAAAAACTGAGAGGAAAAAAAATTGTTTTCAAGCATCTGCATAGGCCTTTCTTTTCGTACACGAATTAGCAATGGGGAACAGTATCATATATCGTTGTTAGTGTTGATGTTTTTTCGCAGCTCCAGCTAGTCTTTCTCTGTGCAACCTCGTCGAATTCTTTCTTGGAAGTAAACAATCAAATGATACTGCTCCACCTGTCAATCATGATGTTGCGGTCACAAGAGGCAATATAGCACCAAATAATGATACTTTATTTAAGTCCTACCAGAATTATTGGGGTGAATGGTGTATCAGAGTACTCTACATGCCTACTAAGGATTTAGGCACATTTGGGTCAAAACCCATGACTCTAGAAGGCAGATCTCACGTTACTCCACATATATTGGAATTAAGAATTTCAGTTTCATGTTTTCATGTTGGAATTAAAAATGTTCAAATGGTACTTCATACGATGCCTAGTGCTGTGCTTAGCCAGCTCGTTGATCTTCTAGCTTTTATGATTAACCCCTTTGAATATTTAGTTGCAAAAGTTGTTTACACCACCTGTAAAAAAAAAAAGCTAAAATACAAAAAATAATTAGAAATTGGGAAGTTGTGGGGTTGTTGTACAGGTTGAATCGAAGAGATTTCACCGTGTAAGAAGCGGACCAAACATACATTTTGAAGATTTGGGTGTATTGCGTCCAGGGGCCCTGGTGGTGGTTGAAGAACAAGATGGAGACTGGCTGAGGTAAGAGCTCTTTATTTTCGCGCTACTCTTCTGAAAACATTGTTCCTTCTCATAGAATTGGTATTGAAGGTGGTTCTGTACCCAGTAATATCATCCTGTTTTTACCCTTTTCCCTACTCTGTTATTTTCCCCCAGTAATATCATCCTGTTTTTACCTTTTTCCCTACTCTGTTATTTTCCCTGCTTTCACGTTCCACCTTCCATTGTCTTTCTTTCCTCCTTTCTCTTACTCCTTCTGCCTTTCCCCCTCCAATCGTTCAACCTTCCCCCTCACTCCTTCCTAATTTGTCCTTTCTATTTCCTCCATCCTTTTTCCTTTCCAGAAAAAAAAATCCTCGTTTAAGGAAAGAAAAGGAAAGGAACACATGATTTTTTAATACAGAAAAAAGGGAAAGACCTTAAAGGTCTCTAAGAAATCCAATATATGTTAAGCTGACGCAATTCATTTTTCTTCTCCTCTCCGTCTTGTCGTTTTCCCTTTTCTTTCTCTCCTTCTCTCTTTTCCTACTCATCTTTTTTTTCTCGCCTTCCCTTTTTCACGTGAGGAACAGACTGGTCATTCCGGGACATTCTCAGTGCTGGTCTCTCTCAAAGGATGGCAAGGCTGATATAGTTTTCTTGAAACCAGTTCCAAAGAAAATGGAGGTAAGACATAATTTCTATTCCCTCAGGCGTTAAAGTTTTTAGAAGGTCGTTAGGAAAAGAAACAAAGGCAGGCTGTTATAGCTTCTTATCCTTATTTTTTATGATATATTCTGGATGGAGTATAGAATGGATGACAGTACTGTTCAAAACAGAAGTAAAGGAAAAAGTCAGGTCGAAGTGTGCAAATTTTGGAGATAAAATAGGCTTTGTAATAAATTTCTATCCTTGGAAATTACTATGACCACTGGAGGATTACCGTATTTAAGAACTTGGAACTCAATTGTTAATAACAAGAAAACCAAGATATGATTATGGATTTATCATTATCTTTGCTAATTGACACTATATTGGTACAATTCGCAGAATGACTCATTCCACACTTTTGTACTAAACGGAAATAACTATTTTACTTTGAAAAAAGACCGCTACCCAGAGTTGACGTATAATGTGGTCGCACGTTAATGATAGTGAACTGTGTACTTTTCAGCCCTTTTTTTAAGCCTGAGTTTATACTCTTTTGTTCCTCCACAGTTTTTGCCTATTATCAATTCAACAATAATCGAAGATTTGGAAAAAGCCCAATACTCCACTCCGGGAACACATGGAATTTCTCTCCAAGAAACATCCACTCGAGGCCATCAAGAGGTTTCCTCTCAGTCTACACTATCATCTCTCCCTCCGTTTCCTTTACCACCTCATCAGGGCGATAATCCCCCAATTCTGTCTGTAACCAGGAACAGTCATGGAACTGAACTTGTTACAGGTTCTGCGAAAAGAAAAGGTAAAAAAAAATCTCCAAGCAGTCAAACTCAGAGTAATACTAGCACCTCAGCTCCTGTGTTGAACCAAACCAGAGAATCTAAAAAGGAAACAGATTCGGGACTCGTTGCGGATAATAGTTCAACTGCTGATTCGGTTTTAAGGTCAATAATGAAAAGTCTTTCTGGACCAGGTCCTCCTCGTCCTTCAGTGGGAGGATCGACGGTTGGTGGGATAAATGGGGCACAAACTTCATATCTAGGTGCTTTGGGTGTTTCTTCTTCTTTTTCACATTCTTCTACTACTCCCACTTTTGTGTCTTCGTCTTCCCAAGAAAGAAATTTGCCTCGACAAAGTGACCAAACAGGAGTCTCCAGAGGGAAATCGTCGGTACAGAGCTCGACTTTGGGCTCCAGTCATCTTTGCACTTTTTGTCTTAAAAGCCCAGCCAGTTACCTCATTTTGGATTGTGGTATGTCCTGTCTTTTCTCTCTCCCTTTATCCCTTTTTCTATTATTCCTTTTTTCCCTGTTTCTCATTCCTGTTCGTAGGTGATAATCCTTTCTGCCTCTTGTTTAATTAAATGTACTTGTGTGAGAGCCAATACTCAGTTTCTATTAATGTGATATCAAAATTGATCAATTTTTGTTGCAAAAAAGAATTTGGTTAATTTGAATGACCAAAATTTCCCCGTCTTTTTATTGTTTTCCCCTTTTCTTTCCTACTTGGTTTCAATTTTTTTGTTAGCTTGTTCGTTTCATCTGCGGCTGGATATGAATTTCCAAAATTTCCCCCTTTTTTTTAATGTTTTTTTCCCCCTTTCCTTCCCTACTTGATTTCTTCTTTTTTTTGCTTTTTTGTCGTATCTGTGGTTGCAGCTCATTATGGTCCTTGTGAGGATTGTCGAAATAGTTTGTCGTTAACTCACTGCAAAGTATGTTCCAAGAAAGTTAAATCTATGAAGCACTTTAAGTGGTCATGACGAGTTTCCAAATGTTTCATCCTCGGAGAAATTTCTTTTCATTTCAGTTTTCGTCTTCGAGAATCTGAGACCGAGCCTCGAGAAAATGTATTGCACATGGATTAGATTGATTGGAAAGTACAATCTATGTGCTTGTAAGCCAATGTAGAACAACATCCTTTAATACAGAAATAGTTTTTCTTGTCGAGGAGCTAGTTTTTTTTTTTTTTCCCCCACTGGAAATTTGGAGGCAAAGTTGTAATCAAGGAGGCTTGTCTTCTTCTTTTTTTTGTTTTTTTCCCTGATGCCTTTTTTTACTTGTATGGAAGCCTGTTCGCCTGTTCTCGAATTTTCGACTGTTGTTTATGATGGAAGTGAGGTTTTGTAACGTTTTTGGGGTTGGGCTTTTTTGACTTCTTTGTCACTGTTTTAGTGGCTCGCATTGTCCACGTTATTTGACAATTTTCGATTTGTTTCTATTTATGCTTTAGAACAAAAAAAAGTTTCAGTAGGACTCCTTAGTCACTTATATCCTCGAATGTTGGTTTTTGTAGCCCAATGACTATACTGTGCTGTAATGTTACTGAGTGATTTTTTCTCAGTGCTAATCATTTACACATAGTTAAAACATTCAAGTATTGCATCTTAAAATTCGAACTTGTTGGAGTTAGTTCGAACATCATAGTACAGAACAATTTTTGTACTAGAAAGCTGAGCGACCATAGATATGTCTTCCAAGGCTGGAGGGCCATGCATTCCGTTTCGGCCCCGTTTTCACTGCCTGGACAGTTTCTGGCCGTAGGACTATAATCTTGACGGCCATAAAATTTGCCAACCACTGAAAACCTAACCTGAACGGAATGCATGGCGATCCCCCAATTCAGTTACAATGGTGGTTGGCAAATATGTTCCAGATTTTACACCCGCGATATCGTTAATCGTGTAGAAATACAACAGATTCGCTTAACTTCCTGCATGAAAATCTCAATTAATAGGGACTTTACTTCCCGAACCTACTGAGTTTATTTTGTACGGTACAGCTATCTATTGTACTCTTGTACTTCGTTAGCCACATCAGCATCATACTACACTTTTACCAGAATCTATCATAACGTGCGCACTGTATAATTCAATACTTTAAAAGTGCGAAGGCATTTCTCGAAGATTTCGCACTTTCGAAGTCCTCTGGCTACAGTAATTTTCTCGCCATAATTAATAATTTGCTTTTGAAAGTCAACAGCTTGCTTCGAGATTTTTCCTTCCCTCCTTCCATCCTTCCCTCCTTCCCCTCCTTCCCTCCTTCCCTCCCTGCAAAGGACAAGCTCTCGCTTTTGATTTTGTATTGAGCGAACGAAAGGCCAGCAGTCGCCGACATGTCCATCCACGTGGCAGCAGCTGCTGCAGCTGCGGACGTCCAGAACCGTCCGTCACGTGTCCCTCATCCGAGCCGTATGGGTCCGCCACCTGGCGCTCCTCCGATGCGTCCACCTGTCACTGTCGATCGGGAGAAGGTTTTTTTTTTTTTTTTTTTACAGCGTCTTTTTTCGTATTTTCAACTAAAACGTACTTAATTTGGCATATTAAGTGGAGGTTTTTTCTCGATTTTTCAGTGTGAAATATTTTAATAAAATGAAATCCGTCAACCGTTAAAGAAAAATGAAAGATATGTCGTTAGGAATCCTCAGAAATCCCTAAAATACCCTTGAAACCCTAAAAAAGCCATGAATTAGGGTTTTGGAGAAATTTGCAGCTGAGATAATATCTATGGCATCGATATTTTCACATTTTTAAAATAAACCTCCGCTCGCCAAATTCGAGATGAAGGGGGGGGGGGGGGGGGGGGGGGGGGGGGGAGGGGGGGGGGAGGGGGAGGGGGAGGGGGAGGGGGAGGGGGAGGGGGAGGGGGAGGGGGAGGGGGAGGGGGAGGGGGAGGGGGAGGGGGAGGGGGAGGGGGAGGGGGAGGGGGAGGGGGAGGGGGGGGGGAGGGGGAGGGGGAGGGGGAGGGGGAGGGGGGAGGGGGAGGGAAGGAGGGGAGAGGGGGAGGGAGGGGGAGAGGTAGGGGGGAGGGAGGGGAGAGGGAAGGAGAGAGGGAAGGGGAGAGGGAGAGGGAGAGGTTGGGGGGAGGGAGGGGAGAGGGAAGGAGAGAGGGAAGGGGAGAGGGAGAGGGAGGGGGAGAGGTTCTTTAGAGGGATGCAAGGCCATTGGAGTGACAGAGGGAGAAAGAGGGGATGGCAGGGGTTGAGGGAAAGGGAGAGGAAGAGAGAGGGGGGGAAGGAGGAGGGATGGAGAGAGATGGAGAGGGAGAGAGTGGGAACGGGGCAGGGAAGTGGGGAAGGAGGGGGAGGAAAGGGGAGGGAGGGGGAAGGGCGGGGGTTTGAAGGGAAGGCCAAGGGCAAGGAAGGCGAGGGAAGTGAGGAGAGGGAAGGGAGCTGAAACGATACTAATTCCTGTTTTTTCTGAACCAGCTGAAGAACCATCAGTTGTTGAAGTTGTTTTTTTCCTTTTTATTTCATCCTTGATTGCATGCAGTTGGAGTTTTTCTTTTTCTGGTTGTAGGTGTTGACTGATAGGTGAACTACACTATCGAAGTTATTCCCTCAGTAAATTGGTAAATTAGTGAAGTAATTTTATATATGTTATTAATGTATTTATATGTATGTATGTAGTAGTATAAAAATGTATGACGCTGTACAAATACTGAATTCCATATTATAACGTACTTTTGTATGATTACACTTCAGTTCTAATTGACCTTCATACGAAAAGAAATGCGCAAAAATACAAAAACCTATGAAGTTCCCTAGTCGCGAAGAAAAGACGTAACTGGGGGCTTACGTTCGCTTATTTTTCTTTTTACAAACCGTGGTAAAATACTAGTGTTGTGTATCGGTAAAAAAATTATCGCGATAACACCGATATTGATAGTTATTGGTTATCAAACGGTCAGGGGTCCCGATATATCGGTCTGAGACCAACAAATTCCATATCGGCGATAACTTAAAAAAATATAGTATGCATACAATAGTACTTTATAACATACTGTATTATATTATTGACTTTATATAGCGTGGCATGCCACGTATAAGAATCTGTTCCGTCTCTGTTTAACTGCGATTTATTACGGACAGCGTAGCACATAAACGTTGGCCGGTTAACTGAACAGAATTTTACGGCAACTCACGGAATTGGACCGACAAAGTGGTGAACATGGAACGGTAAAAGGACGGCAGACACAAAGTACAACGGACGCAAAATAACATTCTGCACGCCACCGGAATCGAACGGACGACTTGGAATGAGAAAATACGAGCGGACGGCCAGCGTGAGCGCCGGCATCCCGGAATGGCTCTTTTGGCAGCTTATGCCAAAAAAGCCAACAGATTGACACGTGGCAGGTCCCCGGTGGATCTCAAGGAAGAAAGGGACAAAGCCATGGCGTCGGATGTGAAAGGTACATCTTTTTTACTGGATCCGTACCAAAACCGTACAGATCTCATGGCGGCTACTGTACTTTCTGTGCTTGTACTTGTACAGCTGTACAATACAGTGATCTGATTGGTAGACACCTCGGTAGATAGGGGTTGTGAGTAGGGCGCGTCCGGGGAATAACACGTACAGTTGAGTGTACTGGCCGTACATTTATCTGTACGGTCCGTACAGATATCGCCGATAGTTATCGATATCGGTGTTATCGCCGATAATAACCGATAAATATCGGCTATTTATCGGCGATAACACCGATAACGATATATCGTACCAATATATCGATTATCGGCTGCCCGATAAAAGGCCCATATCGGTAATCGGCAAATCCTTACCGATACACAACACTACTATTTATGCTTTAGAACAAAAAAAAGCTTTCATTAGGACTTAGTCACTTATATCCTCGAATGTTTCAAGCCGCAGTCAGCACAAGTGAACTGATTATTGATGCTTAAAAAATAGTTAAAAAAGCTTTAGGATGAAGTCCCACGTAGAATTTTTTTTTGAGCTATTACTTGTATCGGTAACTTCATTTCAAACATGTATATATCGGTGGATGAAAATGTGTAAGTTTGTAGCTCTCGTGTACATCAAGTTACTAATGGAAGCTAGTTGCCAAACATACTTTTTGTCACATTGAATTGTTAAGTGGTGATAACACTGATTCGATGCTGGTTTTTGTAGCCCAATGACTATAATGTACTGTAATGGTACCGAGTGTTTTTTTCTTAGTGCTAATCATTTAAACCAAAGTTAAAAAATTCAAGTATTGCATCGTAAAATTCGAACTTGTTGGAGTTAGTTCGAACATCATAGTACAGAACAATTTTTGTACTAGAAAGCTGAGCGACCATAGATAGGTCTTCCAAGGCTGGAGGGCCATGCATTCCGTTTCGTCCCCGTTTTCACTGCCTGGAGAGTTTCTGGCCGTAGGACTATAATCTTGACGGCCATAAACCTGCCAACCATTGAAAACGGAACCGGAATGGAATGCATGTCGATCCCCCAATTCAGTTACAATGGTGGTTGGCAAATATGTTCCAGATTTTACACCCACAGATCCGCTTAACTTATCTGCATAAAAAGCTGAATTAATAGGGACTTTACTTCCGGAACCTACTGAAGTTTACTTTGTACGGTACAGCTATCTATTGTACTCTTGTACTTCGTTAGCCACAACTGAATCATACTATACTTTTACCAGAATCTATCATAACGTGCGCACTTTATAATTCAATACTTCAAAAGTGCGAAAGCATTTCTCGAAGATTTCGCACTTTCGAAGTCCTCTGGCTACAATAGTTTTCTCGCCATAATCAATAATTTGCTTTTTGAAAGACAAGCTTGCTTCGAGCTTTTTCCTTCCTTCCTTCCCTCCCTGCATACGGACAAGCTCTCGCTTTTGATTTTGTTTTGAGCGAACGAAAGGCGAGCAGTCACCGACATGTCCATCCACGTGGCAGCAGCTGCTGCAGCTGCGGACGTCCAGAACCGTCCGTCACGTGTCCCTCATCCGAGCCGTATGGGTCCGCCACCTGGCGCTCCTCCGATGCGTCCATCTGTCACTGTCGATCGAGAGAAGGTTTGTTTTACATCTTCTTTTTTTGTATTTTCAACCAAAACGTACTAAAACGTATTAAAACGTACTAAAACGTACTTAATTTGGCATATTAAGTAGAGGTTTTTTCTCGATTTTTCAGTGTGAAATCTTTAAATAAAATAAAATCCATCAACTGTTAAAGAAAAATGAAAGATATGTCGTTATAAATCCTCAGAAATCCCTAAAAAAACCCTTGAAACCCTAAATATTTTGGAGAATCATTAGTACCGGCCAGGATTGCCAGATCAAAATGGATCGAGGGAGTGAGTGGGGGGAGGGGAGGGGAAAGGGGGGGGGGCGTTGAGTAAGAAGGAGGAGGAGTGGGAAAAGGAGTCGGGGAGAGGGAGAGGAAGGAGAGAGGGAGAGGGGAGGAGGGAAGGAGGGAAGGAGGGTGGAGGGGGAAGGAGGGGAGGGGGAGAAGGAAGAGGGAGGGGGAGAATGGTGGATGGATGGACCATGGATGGAATGGAAATGATAGAGGAGGAAAATGTGACAAAACTATGTTTGGTACTATGTTAAAAGTATGTAATTAGTTCAATCCCCAAATATTGTCTATCATCTTGTGTTCTTATTGGTTTCACAATATATGGTGTGTGGGGTTTTTGTACAGACTTGTCCCCTTCTCTTACGTGTCTTCACAAAGGTGAGATTTTTAAATTGTACCACGTTGTGTTAAATAATGCACAAAGGGTTTTTTTTTTTATCTGTCCCCTCTTTTGTTTGAAATGTATAGAACGTTTCTCTATACGCATTGATTCAGTATCAGATTGTGTTTTGAGCTGATTAAGTAACCATCTGATTTAAAAGCTTTTTACAGGGCTAACACTAAAAACCCTAAAAACACTTTTTAAGTACACATTTGATGATAAAACGGTTTTAAGATTAACTTTAAAAACTCCAAAAAGTAATCATCTGATGTAATACAAAAACTTATAAGACAGTGAAATTACAAAAAAAGAAATAGAGTAGATAGATTAGGAATAGAATTGAATAGAATAGGATGTCACAATGCATGCCATTCATATTTTGAGAAGCGATAATATTTTTTTTTTACATATTATTTTTTAATAATATGCAAGCAATGTTTATAGTAGATACTCATATACTGTATTATCCCCACCTATGAACTGAAATTATAGTACTCTACTGTAGTTCAAGTTTGAATTAATTTTATTGACAACAATTTATATCCTCGAAGTGTCAGCCAGAAAAAGCTGAATGTTGAAAATGAAAAAAAAATGATCATTGAACCGCTCCCAAGTTCATCAGGGCGAATGTTACGGTATTTCGCTGTTAAAACGAAATAATACTTTGACTTGAGCTTAAATTAAGTCGGGTTTTGCCTAGTCGAACTTTTTTAACAAAGTTTTTGTCTCTAGAAGCTGAAAATTTTGAAAAGTACACTCAGAATTGTATACAATACCAACAAATCTGCTGTCGATGGCAAGCTTTGAGTGCAAGTTTTATGCTGTACAAACCCAGTCACCTGTACCGTTGTTTAAAATGTAGAAAAATCTACAGACTACGGTTCAAATCCTCTAAATGTCAGCTAAAGAAAGTTCAATTTTTAAAATGCAAAAAAATAATCATTGGATCGCTCCCGAGTTCATCAGGCTGGATGTTACTGCATAGGAATAGATTGCATTTAAACGTACACGGTTGACCCCCACTTTTTTATTGAAAAAGAATTTGGTGTTAGACACTGGACTTGCAAATCATAAACAAATTAATTTGTTAACAAATCACTTATGCAAATTATGTTTTTGTTTAATGTTTCAAATGTTCGTGTGTTCAGCTGGTGAAGTCAATGGGGTTGCTGGAAAGTCCTGGGAGGTACCAATTTTTAGTATATGTATTGCTTGTCATTAACATTTCAGCAACTCCAAACCTTTGTCATCTTTGTAATTTTTGATTTCTTGGAGGCACACAAGTTTTAAGTGGAGGAGGGATACACCGGTGCAAAGAATTTGTAATTTATTTATTTTTTCTTTTTTGTTTATAAGTTTTATACCCAGTTTGCAGCACCTAAGGGTGCGTCTCCATGTACTTGAAACTTAGAGAATTTACTTTGTTTTTTAGCGCAGATCCGGCGGACCTGGATTTCGGGTGTCCCTATGTGTACAAAACGAAGTTGTCACTTAAGGGCATGACGATTGTATACGTCGACAATGCCCGTGACGGCTGTCGACAGTGTACAGTCTGTGATAACGCACCAAATTGTGAAAAATTCCGAAGCTGCGTGAGAGAGGCGGCCTGTGCGACTTCATGGGGCGCCCTCAGAGATTTCTCACGATTTCGTCAAATGGCATCGGAATTTTCAGACCCCTGGAATGGAAAAATCCGTACTGAACAAAACGCGACAAAACAAAACAAATTGTGTACTTTGATGGACGCAAACGGACAAAAAATAACGGATACTGTACCTTTCACCGTCGCTTGAATTCGTTTGAAATTTGTGTAAAAATTTTTACACGTGCGAATACGTGTTCCTATTTCTTTTTCGAAAATACTTTGTTTTAAAACACATCTTCCCTGTGTTTTAAAGAAAAGTTTGAAGATGACGTTTTTTGGCGTGGCCGTGGGTCGAAGAACACAAGACGACAGCATGTAATACATCTTAAATTCGATGATGACGCAAAATGTACTTATCATTTTTTTTATTTTTTTGTACGGTTGAAACTTACGCGGTACGGCTCTAAGTTTTACAAGAAATCGACAGACAAAAACCCTTACTTAGGCACATGGAGACGCACCCTAAGTTATTTTTCGCGAGTCATACAACAAACACCACATGCAATTTTTTGCAAAGGAAGTCTATTTTTTTCAATTTTTCCCCAAGCATACACACAACCTTGAGATTATTCCGTAAAGAAACTGTTTGTGGCGTTTAACTGAAAAGTTTTTGGAAGTTTCTTGGCTTTTTACAGCATGGCGCCCATCATAAGGTGGAGGAGTTTGCGGAACGAGGGAAGGAGCCCAAAGATGAAGTACAAGTGTACACGTGGAAAGACGCGACACTCAGGGAACTTACGGATCTGGTAAGTTGAAGACATTTATCAGATTCTTTACGTTTTAAAACATGGAACTCATGTTCTTTAGACTATTTCCTTTCATGCCATCTTTGCTAAGTCTACGGACGTTTATGTAATCCAGTTTTTGAAGCCCTTGTGAGACCGTTAGTTATTATTGTTATTACCGTTAGTTATGTGGACCTAAGTTATTACACATCGTAAATCTTTGTGGATACGAATGATCCCTGTGGGACATTTTTTGCATTTGTGATTTGCCATGGAGAAAATTATTTCAATCCTTGCCATTAATCTGTCCAGACTAATTAGAGGGAAGGGGGAGTTTTTAGAAAGGCAAGGCATGATCATGAAATGACTTCTTATTTGTTCATGTCATCCATTTAATGTAATCTTCTGGTTGTGCTTTCTGATCAACTCTGGAGTTGTTACATTTCTTCCCAAATTGAAACCGTTATGAACAATTAGACGTTACTCATACTTCTCACAAAAAGTGTTTGCTACTTTTCATGCATATATGGGATAGGGTTGATGATGGGTGAATCAAATGTACAAAGAAGAATCCAGAAGGCGATAATGTTGTGGGAGGTTCACTTAAAACATTATTTAAGCAGTTTCTCTCCCTTTTTTTTGCTGGATCCATTTTCATTGCTATATTATTTATGAGTTGGCCTTCTCTATTTGCGGTGGGATAAATTGAAGCTAGAGCAAAATCGCTAAAGAAAAAAAACCGGCACTGAAACTGAATCAGTGTTATAAATGCTAAATAGCGATTCACGTCGTACTCTTAAACCATATTGATGTGACTATTTCCACTGCAGGTAAAGGAGGTTGCCCCACTGGCAAGAAGAAGAGATGCCCGACTCTCGTTTGCATTTGTGTACCCTAATAGACGAGGTCGAAATGTGATGCGAAATGTGAGTTATAATCACCCTTGAACATCTTTGCTCCATTCTCTATAAATCGAGGTTGAATTTGATGTCTCTTCGGGTTTTATTTTCATTTTTATAAGTGAATTCAGAGCTGGGAGAATGGATAGTATTTGGGCATTGTGCTGTGTACCTCTTTGTCTAGAAAATAGGAGGTGGTCCTAACCATATTTTCTGTGGCTTTGAGTTGAGACAGGTTGGCGTTACATACTCGAACAACAGAAGAACTCCCGAAGACAATAAAAGTCTTGAAGAGTTGAGCTTTCAGGTGGGTCAGAAGGCTCTCCCCTTTCACATTTTGAGTGAGTCTTGGGGTTTCCGTGAATGTGGATGCATGATGTACCTCCTCTATATAATGATTTACCTCCGCATATATTGATTTACCTCAATATATAATGATTTACCTCCATATATAATGATTTTCCCCTATATACGATGATTTACCTCCGTACACATGTGACTGTACTTTCAGTTAAATTGTCAAAAGAGGCTATCTTTTTCCATCGCTCTCTAAAAGTTCCTGCTTATGGCATCAAGTGGGATAATAAAAAAATCAAAAAATGTGTATTTTAAGAAAATGAAAGCTACTGTGTTTTCCCCTTAAATTGTGATGCAGACTGGAGACTTTTTGGATGTTGCGATTTATGCATAATAGTGGGAATCGCTGCAAAATTTAAAGAATGTGAAGAATGATGTTTTCGGTCTTCAGCAGTGAGTTTTTTCGGATTTCAGTATGAAAGAAGACTATTGTCACATGACTATTTTCTGTCTAAGTGACGGAATTTTCCCTCGAAAAAGAGTCAAAATTTCGCTTGTGCTTTGCAATGCGAGGTTAATGGTCGATGCCGTTTTCCCTCAGAATCCGTAATGCACTTAAAAAAGTTTTATTTTTTTTATCGGATGTCTTTTTGTAGTTTTGTAGTCATTTAGCATTTACTGCTTATATGTAGAATCTGGTTTGCAGATGAGCCGTTTTAGTCATTTGGAAAAAGTGCTTTTTTTTTTTTTGGTGCAACCATAGGTTTATGTCTTTTTTATTTTTAACTTTCTGCCCGTTGAAATAATTTGCAGGATAATAGGTTTATACCGAGAAAAATCTGTTATCTGCCCGTAAATGTATCTCATGGAAGTGAAGTAAATTGTGTACATATCATGTTAAAAAGGGGATGCATTTTTTTTTTTGTCCTTATTGCAGTGGCTATGCAGTGTTGATTGTGAAGTGGTTGATGTTTTTTTTGTTTGACGGATATGTTTTCTTCTCGTGATGTGGGACATTTTATTTTTGAGTTGACATTAGAAGGTTGGTAATGTTTGATTGAAGGGGATATTCCTAACTCTTTTATAATATTGCAGGATAAATTAAAAAGCACGATGGTAAACCATCTGAGTCTGGGGGTACAAAAGGGGTGGCATGACCAACACTGAAAAACAACAATAAAAAACAAAAAGAGCGACAAGAACACACCCTAAAAAAAGGAAGCAACAACAAGGAAAATAAAAGCACCCTAACTAAAAATGAAAAGCACGACAACTCACAAAAACAAAAATACAAACCCCAAACCCAACCCTAAATTAAATATCTACGAAAAACAACCCCGTAAGTCCCCCCAGCTCGGGGGAGCACGTTGAGGGAGTTCCGGAGCACGGCGACGATCCATAACAGCAACAGTCGATCGGAGGAGAATAGAAGCCTGCACTCCTTGTAGAGCCACAGATAAGCGTTGACGGTAAAAAGAAGTAAGGACCGAAGGAGGAGGGCTCCCAGGTCCTCGACGCTCGAAAGCACGTCGAGCACAAGTACGGAGAAACTCGTCCAGTGCAACACCCAAACAACCAAAGATCTCGACCGCCATCGGGATAAAGTCATCCATAGGGTCCCGGTGGGCATAATCACGCTCTTTCGCCTTAGCAGCATCACGAGCCGCCACCCCAAGATGTCGAGCCGCCTGACCAACAACTGTAGCTGAAGTAGGGTTCGCCAGAACAATATCACCGAAAATGCGACGGGCACCATCAAGCAAAACAACATCGATCCGACGCGAGGGAATAATATGAGAAACCTCTCGACGCACAGAAAAGCCCCCTTCTGAAGCAATAGTGGCAACGGTGTCTCGAATAGTGTCGTGCGCCTGGATCAAATCTCCCCCATGGGAGCAACGAAGCAAATGGACACCATCGGGCCCCAAGACACGACCACATGCACAAACAAGAGAGCCAAGTAAAGGAGGATGGGGGAGGCCGAGGCGAAACCGAAGGGCGGTGGTGAACTGAGCTGGTGAGAATCGGAGAGTGGACAAAATAGGTGTGGCAAAAAGCCAAGACCCAGAACCAGGTCCACCACAAGAGAGAAGACGGGCACGAGAAGAATCGGAGGGAAGCGCCGTGAGAAGATCGGATTTAATGGTGGCGACAACCCGGTCGGAAATCGATTCCTGGACACGCTCAACAGATTTTGTAACAAGGGTCGAGAAAATCGGCACATCCACAAGGGAATGGGGAGGAAGAAAACGTGACGCGTCCAATAGAGATCGCTGGAAGGGGAACACACCGTCTGAAACCTGGGGGATAACAGTAGCTAGAACGGGGGTGTCCCCAGCCAAGAAACGGGAAACAAGAGTAGAGGCAATAAGACACCAACTTCCCAAATAGGCAGCTAGAGCAACACGAGCGGTCGATAATAGACCCAACCCCCCAGTAGAGACAGGGAGGGATGCCTGAATGCGGGCCGATGGCCCAGACTCGCGATCAAATGCCCCGCGACCTAACAGAGAGTGGAGGACGTCTATGAGACGATCGTCAAAAGCCAAGAGAGAGGAGAGAAATGTCGAGGTGGGAGGGGAAGTACGAGTGAGGTAAGAAGGGCGGTGTGGAAAACACCTGGTTAACATAGCAAAAGCAACTTGGGGATCGGGAAGGTGAGGAAGGTCGTCCACTTGGGCTAGATCTGTCTGTAAAGCATCATGAAGGAATTGGGTCACGAAAGAATATCTGAACCAAGGGGGCAACCAAGCACACGAATGCCATCGGAGGGAGAAGGGGTTTGAAAACCAGGAGGTGTAGTAAACGAAAGTGGAATATCGTGAGGAGACCAAATAACACACTTCGACGGCTGAACTGAAAGGTTGAGTTCGGCTAAACGTTCCCTGAAAAAATCATATGCCAACACGACTTGTTCTCTCAGCCCAATAATGTGCGTATCATCTGCGACCGAAGGAAAAAGGCAAGAAGGGAAGGCGGCTGCGGAGGCACGAAGGGCCCGGTAATGGGCAAGGGCGAACAAAGGTCCGCCGAGAGGGTCACCTTGGCGAGTGCCAGTAGCAGAGGAGAGAGGAATGAGATCACCATCGGCCGAGAAGGAAAGGCTGCTTGTCAAAGAATAGAAAGCCCTCACAAAGGGGAACAATTGGACAATCGGAGATGGAGCCGCCATAAGCTCTGAAAAAATCACGTTCCGATCCACTGTATTAAATGCATTGGAAACGTCGACTTGAAGGACCAACCAATCCGGATGTACATCCAACAAAGCCCGAATCCCATGGACCACGGCCTCACAGCCCCCTCTCGTGGCCACTCCAAACTGATGAGGAGAGAAATAATCATGGAAAGCCGGTTGGAGCTGGAGACATATCGCACGAGCCACCAATATATATAAAACCTCTCCCACGGCAATAGGGCGGATCCCACCATTAGGTTTGGCGATTGCCACAAGGCGGGACGCCGTGAGAAGATCACAAATCCGAGGGGGAACATCCCCACTAGCTATAAGGGAACATACTCGAAAAAACACATCGAACCCTCGGGCACCCGATTCAGGGGGCAAAACATCGCGAAACAACTCATATACTGTGCCCGAAGGGCCCCCCGGTGAAAGGTGAGGAGAAGAGCTAAGAGCTTTAATGAAAACCTCCCGATCCAAAGTAAAACTCTCAGAAGGCTCAAAGGTGTGGATGGAAAGGGGTAAAGGGGAAGGGGCAGGGGGGTGGAGAGCTCGAAGGACCTCAATAGTGGAAGAAGATCCGGGGGCAGGGGTGAATGGCTGTAGGGCCCGAACCGCTCGAGAAAGCTCACCAACTCGGCCTAAGTGAATTGCTCGACGATAAGAGGCCGGGACATCCGATGGCTTAGGTGGCCGACGTGGTATGAAAGAGGTGCTCGATACCCGATCCTCATGCTCGGCGTGGAGGGACTTCCAGTCACCCCGAAGGAATCGGCGACAACGCGCCATAGTTTCTCTAGCCCCACTGCCCCCTCCACGACTTGGAAGGACTAGCACCCAGAGAGAGAACATATGAAGTAGGTGCCAAGGAGCAATGTCCGCCGGGTTTGAAGAAATGTGGGACAAGGGGAGGTGGAGGGCATCTTGTACTATTGTCCTGACGGCCACAGGAATACGGGTGTACAATCGCGGGCGGGGGGCTCCCAAATCATAAGCTCCCAAAACATCTAACTCACGTACGAAATTCAAATCCTCATCTGTGGGGCCGGACGGGAGTGTGGTCGACAATGATTGAGCAGAGGTGATAGACAAAGGACCACCCAAGGTTATACAATGTCGACAACTCCATGTATGAAGGGAAATGCCGGCCCCAGCGGCAAAAAGGTTGTGACACCCAGGACATTCCAAACACCTCGAAGGTTTACGAGGTTTGGGTGGAGGTGGGGGAGGGAGAATAGAATAAGAAGGGCTTCCGGACATGGTTAATAAGTCAAAGACGACATGGGAATTGGGAGGGTGAGAGGAAGAGAAAGCGTGGGAGAGGAAAATGAACCATGTGGGATGGATGGGGAAATTGGTAGGAACCAGAATGTAACATAAAGTTTGATGCCGGAAAAGAAAGGGGCGGGGGGAGTGGGGAGGGGGGGAGGGGGGGGGGGGGGGGGAGTGTGGGAAGGAGAGGGTTCAAGAATCGGTTTTGGGTGTGTAAGTGGTATAGGTGAGGGGGGTGGGGGGGGGGGGGGGGGGGGGGGGGGGGGGGGGTAGGGGGGAGAGGGTAAAGAAATGTTTGTTTGTTTTTTTTTTTTTTTTTTTATATTTTAATATTTTTTGTTTTTTTTTTTTTTTTTTTTTTTTTTTTTTTTCGAGTGATTGTGTATGACTGGATGTGTTTTTGTGTGCACGTTTGTGCGTATGATTTTTGGAACTAACTATTTGGGGGGGTGGAGAATCAAGCGATTCACGGGTAGAGTAGGGGAGCTAGTGATGACTTTGGGGGAGCAGAATTGGAAAAGCATGATAAATTAAAAAGCACGATAAATTAAAAAGCACGATGGTAAACCATCTGAGTCCGGGGGTACAAAAAGGGTGGCATGGCCAAAACTGAAAAACTACAATAAAAAAAAAAGAGCGACGGGAACACAAAAAAAAAGGAAACAACATCAAGGAAAATAAAAGTACCCAAACTCAAAATGAAAAGCACGGAATCTCACAAAACCAAAACTACAACCCCAACCCCAGCTCAATTAAATATCTACGAAAAGCAACCCCGTAAGTCCCCCTAGCCCAGGGGAGCACGTTGAGGGAGTTCCGGAACACGGCGACGATCCATAACCGCAACAGCCGATAGGAAGAGAATAGAAGCCTGCACTCGTTGTAAAGCCACAGATAAGCGTTGACGATAAAAAGAAGTAAGGACCGAAGGAGGAGAGCTCCCAGAACCTCGACGCTCAAAACCACGTTGAGCGCAAGTACGGAGAAACTCGTCCATTGCAACACCCAGACAACCAAAGATCACGACCGCCATCGGAATAAAGTCATCCCTAGGGTCTTGGTGGGCATAATCACGCTCCTTCGCCTTAGCGGCATCACGAGTTGCCACCCCAACATGTCCAGCCCCTTGACCAACAACTATAGTTGAAGTAGGGTTCGCCAAAACAATATCACAGAAGATGCGACGCGCACCATCAAGCAAAAGAACATCGATCCGGCGCGAAGGAATAATATGAGAAACCTCCCAACGCACAGAAAAGCCCCCCTCTGAAGCGATAATCGCAACGGCGTCGCGAATAATGTCGTGCGACTGGATGAAATCTCCCCCATAGAAGCAATGAAGCATATGGACAACATCAAGCCCAAAGACGCGACCACATGCACAAACAAGAGAGCCAAGTAAGGGAGGATGGGGGAGGCTAAGGCGAAACCGGAGGGCGGTGGTGAATTGAGCAGGTGAAAATCGGAGAGTGGACAAAATAGGTGTAGTGAAAAGCCAAGACCCAGAACCAGGTCCACCACAAGAGAGAAGACGGGCACGCGAAGAATCGGAGGGAAGCGCCTTGAGAAGCTCAGATTTAATGGCGGCGACAACCCGATCGGAAATTGGTTCCTATACACGCTCAACAGATTTTGTAACAAGGGTGGAGAGAATCGGCACATCCACTACGGCATGGGGAGGAAGAGAAGGTGACATGTCGAATACAGACCGTTGGAAGGCGAACACACCGTTTGTAACTCGGGGGACAACGATAGTTAGTTCAGGGTTGTCCCCAACCAAGAAACGGGAAATAAGAGTAGAGGCAATAAGACACCAACTTCCCAAATATGCAGCGGGAGCAACACGAGCAGTCGATAATAAACCCAACCCCCCAGGAGAGACAAGGGAGGGATGCGTGAATGCGGGCCGATGGCCCACACTCGCGATCGAATGCCCCATGACCTAACAGAGTGTGGAGGACGTCCATGAGGCGATCGTCAAAAGTCGAGAGGGAGGAGACAAACGTCAATGTGGGAGGGGAAGTACGAGTAAGGTAAGAAGGGCGGTGGGGAAAACACCTGGTTAACATAGCAAAAGCCACTTGGGGATCGGGAAGGCGAGGAAGGTCGTCCACTTGGGCCAGTCTGTAAAGCATCATGAAGGAATTGGGTCACGAAAGTATGCAAACCAAAGTTGTCTTCCCAGGTTTAAAAATACCTCAGCATTTTTTAAACCGTGCGATTGTATACTATCTGAGTACATTGAAAAGAAAGGTAGGTTGAATAAAAAACCAATATAGTTACACAAAAACAAGCAAGCAATGGAATTAGAAATCCTTGTCAAAGAAAAACCAAAATGACGAACTAATTAAAGACACAGAAAATAATAACCGATACAAAACCAATAGGCAAACCAAAATGGGCATTTTCATGTATTTTCAAGACTGGCCAAGGTTTTTTTTACTTCGTAACCTAGATTAATCTGACAGTAGGAAGCATTCTTGCATATGATTGTTGACAATTTTTTGCAAGTTATCACATGCATAATAGTCTTCTTAGTCTTTCAAGTTTAAAAAAAAAAGTGGCCGACTTTATTAAAAAGCGCGATGGTAAACCATCTGAGTCCATAAGAACAAAAGGAAGTAACATTGCTAAAACTGAAAAACCACATAACAAGGGAATAAACAAAAGGGAAAATCAAGGAAAAAACTACGAAAAAGACGAAAGGATGACAGGGAAGTCGAAAACACCCAAAAAAGCAAAATCCAACAAACAAAACATCAAAGGAAAAAGCTAACACGTAGCAAAAAACCCCCAACAGAACTAAAAATTTACGGAGAGCAACCACGTAAGTCCTTGAATCCCGGAAAAGCACGAGGAGGAAGTTCCGGAACACGCCGTCGATCCATAACGGCAATAGACGATCGAAGTAATATAGAAGCCAACACCCGTTGTAGGGCCACAGAAAAACGTTGACGATAAAAAGAAGTAAGAATTGAAATAAGAGGGCTCCCAGGTCCTCGCCTCTCGAACGAGCGCCAACCACAAGTACGGAAAAACTCGTCCAAAGCCACACCCAAGCAACCAAATATCTCGACTGCCATCAGAATGAAGCCATCCATAACGTCGCGATGGGCATAATCACGCTCTTTCCTTTTAGCTGCGTCACGGGCAGCCACTCCAATATGCCGAGCCGCTTGGTTGACGACTGTAGTTGAGGTAGGGTTCGTCGAAACAATGTCACCAAATGTACGACGCGCACCATCAAGTAATACAAGGTCGATCCGACGCGAAGGAATAATGTGAGAGACCTCGCGTCGAACAAAAAATCCCCCCTCAGAAGCGAAAGTAGCGATGGTGTCTCGAATCGTGTCGTGCCCATGAATCAACTCGCCCCCGTGGGAGCAACGAAGCAAATGGACCCCATCGGGCTCGAGAACGTGGCCGCAGGAGGAAAGAAGTGAGCCAAGCAAAGGTGGGTGAGGTGGGCCAAGCCGGAATCTAAGGGTCGTGGTGAAGTCAACCGGGGTGAAACGAAGAGTGGATAAGATAGGGACGGCCAATAGCCAAGCTCCAGAGCCAGGTCCGCCACAAGACAGAAAACGTGCACTCAAATAATTGGAAGGAAGCGCCTGAAGAAGCTCAGATTTAATAGCGGCGACAACCCGATCACAAATGGATTCCTGAACACATGCAAATGATGTCGTAACGAGAGTGGAAAAAATCGGCATGTCCTCGATAGCAGCCGGATTAAGAGAACGTGATGCATCCAAAAGGGACCGCTGGAAGGCAAGCTCACCATCCGAAACACGGGGAACCACGGCCGCAAGAATAAGAGTGTACCCGGCCAGAAACCGAGAGACAATAGTGGAAGCAACAAGGCACCAACTCCCAAAATAGGCGGCAGGAGCAACACGCGTCGTTGAGAGTAAACCCAAACCGCCAGCCGAGACAGGAAGAGAGGCTTGGATGCGTGTTGCAGGCCTAGACTCGGGATCAAAAGCTCCACGACTCAACAAAGTGTGGAGGACACACATAAGGCGATCATCGAATGTAGAAAGTGAGGACTCAAAGGATGGGGTGGGAGGGGAAGTCCGAGTAAGGTACAAGGGTTGGTGAGGAAACCAGCGTGTCAGAAGAGCAAAGGCAACCTGGGGATCAGAAAGGTGAGGAAGGTCGTCCACATAGGATAAATTTGTCTGAAGAGCGGAATAAAGGAATTTCGTGACGTATGGATCGGAACCAAGCGGGCAACCCAACACACGAATGCCTTCGGAAGGAGGAGGAGGTCTGAAAACCAGGAGGGGGAGTGAAAGGAGGAGGAATAGGACGTGGGGACCAGACAACACACTTAGAGGGCTGGACCGAAAGATTGGGTTCGGCTAAGCGAGCCTTGAAAAAGTTATAGGCCGGTATAACTTGGTCTGAAGGACCAATAATGTGTGTGTCATCCGCAACTGAAGGGAAGAGGCAAGAACGATAAGGAGCTGCGGAAGCTCGAAGGGCACGGTAATGGGCTAGGGCAAAGAAAGGCCCCCCCAGAGGATCACCCTGACTAGTGCCAATCGTGGAGGAAAGTGGGACCAAATCATCATCAGTGGGGAAAGAGAGGCTACTGCTCAGAGAATAAAAAAATCTCACAAAAGGAAATATCTAGACAATCGGGTAAGGTGCAGACATAAGCTCCGAAAAAATGGCATTCCGATCCACTGTGTTAAAGGCATTAGAAACATCCACCTAAAGGACTAACCAATCCGGATGGGCATCTAACAAAGCTCGAATCTCTTGGACCACGGCCTCACAACCCCCCCTGGGTTGCCACTTCGAACTGATAAGGAGAGAAATAATCATGGAAAGCGTGCTGGAGCTGGATGCAGATGGCACGAGCCACCAATCGGTACAAAACCTCGCCCACTGCAATAGGACGGATTCCCCCATTGGGTTTGGTGACAGCTACGAGGCGGGAGGCCGTGAGGATATCACAAATACATGAAGGGACAGTGCCAGCCGCAATAAGGGAAAAAACTCGAAAAAACATATCAAAACCCCGAGCACCAGATTCCGGAGGCAAAACGTCGCGAAATACCTCATAAACAGTGCCCGAAGGACCCCCCGCTGAAAGATGTGGAGAAGTCGTCAGGGCTTTAATGAAGGAGTCTCGATCCAAGATAAAACACTCTGGCGGCTCAAAGGTGTGAATAGAGGGGGGCGGTGGGGGTAGGAGCTGGTGGATGAAGAGCCCGGAGAATCTCAACAGTCGCAGAAGACCGAGGAGCAGGATTAAATGGCTAGAGGGCCCAAACCGCTCGAGAGAGCTCACCAACTCGACCCAAATGAACCGCACGACGATAGGAAGATGGCATATCTGAAGTCCGAGAGGTACGACGTGGTGTGAAGGAAGCACTCGCAACTCGATCCTCGTGCTCGACATGAAGGGCCCGCCAGTCACCTCGAAGGAAACGTCGACATCGGCCCATAGTTTCTCGGGCCCCGCTACCACCGCCACGGCCACGTAAGACTAGAACCCAAAGTGAAAACATTAAAAGGAGGTGCCAAGGTCCAGCATCCGCGTGATCCGAATAAATACGGGACAAAGGAAGGTGGAGGGCGTCCTGCACGATAATCCGCACAGCCATGGGAATCTGCGTGTATAATCGCGGACGGGGGCCCCCCAAATCATAAGCTCCGAGCACGTCTAAATCGCGTACAAATGCCCAATCTTCGCTCGTAGGTCAGGACGGGAGTATGGTGGAAGAAAGGGTACAGGAGGAAGGGCCGCTCTGGGCCAAAAATTGTTGACAACTCTTTGTATGTCGGGCAATACCGGCACCGTTTGCGAAATGGTTATGACACCCACTACATTTTATCCGTGTTGTGGCTTGTGTGCGAGGTTTAGGTGGAGGAGGTGAACGAGGGAGAAGAGGTGAGGGTGCACGGCCGGACATGGTTATTGAATGAGAGGGAGAAGCATGGGACGTGATAGAGGGAGAGGAAGGGGGAAATGGGAAGGAGGAAAGGAAACCATGGGAAATAGATGGTGGAAATGGTAGTGGGACGGAACCCTTTTTTTTTTTTTTTTCTTTTCTTTTTTCTTTTGGTTGTGTGTGTGTGTGAGCGTGTGTGTGTGTGTGTTCTTGGCGTTAGGGTTTGAGGTGTGTGTAATTTTAGTGAGAGGAAATGGGGTGTTTGGCGTTGAATAGAAGGGGGGAAGGAGTGTAAGGATTACGGGTGGGGGCCGCACCTATGATTTCGCCCGTGGGCGTGCGGTTGGCAGCGGCCGTAGGCTAGATCTGGAGGTACATGGCGACGGGGAACAGGTGCCGTCGCGTAGTGGGGAAGAAGAAGACAAAAATCAGATCCGGAGGTACATGGCGACGGGGAACAGGTGCCGTCGTGTAGTGGGGAAGAAGAAGACAAAAATCAGATCTGGAGGTACATGGCGACGGGGAGCAGGTGCCGTCGCGTAGTGGGGAAGAAGAAGACAAAAATCAGATCCGGCCGTCTTTCAACTGTGTTGTTTAGTACATAAAATAACATAATTTCCCTTCTCTTTGGGAAATGTTACATAAATAATGATTGTGTCTCAAGATTTTACTTTGGAAAGAATGTATTTTGGTTTTTTCGTTTTTATCATGGTGAGTTCCTGCGCGTGTTAGATGTTTTGTGAAAGTTTGCTTTGTCTGTGCGAATAGTCTTGAATGACTATCACTTTAGTTGCCAAAATCAAGTGTTTTATGATTAGAAAAGGAAATGAAAGAGTTTGATTGGTCTTTCAACCCACCAAGCAGCTCCTCCATACACCGCGAATTGCTATTAGAGTAAAGAAGTCTGGAGCGTCGGAAACATTTTTCCGTTAGAAATCCAAATTGAAGTCTGGAAGTCGTAGACGATATACCAAACTAGCGTTACGAGGGCGAAATATTGTACAATTAACACTTGATCAGAAGCCAAGGGAAACTGGCACCAGTTTAGTGTTGTTAATCCATAGAGTACACCGTGAATCGCTATTAGCGTTAAAGTTTTTTTTGCCACTTAAAACATCTTTTCTCTTATATGCTTATTGGATTTAGGATTGGGATTGAAAGCTAAGATTCTCACCTTCCGAATGCCAGTCTCCATCTGAAAATAGGACAAGTGTGTACAAAGAAAAGATGTTTTAAGTGGCGAAAAAATTATTAATACTAATAGCGATTCACGGTGTAGTAAGTAGCTTCTTAACCAATTTGAAAATAAATAAAGAACACTCTATCACGCCAAAGTCAACACGTAAAACAGCCAAAGGACAAGATTACATTCATGATGGTTTACATTCACAATTCTAATCTTTGTTTTGACAGCCACTTTTTTTTGGGTGCTCGTGTAATCAAAATTTACCAGTCTTGTTATTCTTTTAACACAAAATAAAGAGTTTAATAATAAAGTTTTTCTTAATAAAGTCATTGATGAAACAGTGCCCATGGTACAGACATACTTGTTGGTGTTCATGGGTACTACAAGCAAATACTTGCTCATTTGGACGTATCTTCAAAGTCTAGTTTAACTCTATTTCCACATATTAAGTCAGCGTCCTCTCAAGAGGAGGGGCCTTCCAGCATCAGCCATTCTTCATGTTTTAGGCAACCATGTATTCTTCCCCCTCTCTCTCCATCCACTTCTCTTCCTTAACTTCTTACTTGATTTCAGGAAAGTTAATGTTTTTTCTCATACGTGCTGATTTTTCTCACACATCAAAAAAAAAAATCCAATCTGAAAGTATTAGTACCAAAACATGGAAAATGAGTGGGATATTGTATTTGCCTAATATTCTCGTACCAATATTCTTCCAACGAATCTGGTGACTATGGTCTAACGGTTGTGTTGAGGCCATTCACGCCTAAATACACCTCCCATCACTACTATTGTTAAACATTTCTCAGGCAACAAGAGATCTTTTGCCTAATACAATTCTTCGATTTGCAATGGTGACATCACGATTTAAAAGTAATACCGTTAACAATTGCTTGCCGTAAAATAAATTTCGGCAGTTGAACATAAAATTGAACCTGAACTGCCCAAAAAATGTTTAACACTAATAATGATGGGCAGTTTAGTTTTGCAGTCATGCAAAGATTTTGAGTTAGTGAAGCTGTGTCGAAACAAAAAAATGATTTGTAAAGAACATTATGATGTAAAGTCAAGATGATGTTCTCTCCTTTTTCTGATGACGTCAAATGTCAACATTGACTCAATTCCAATTCACACACAATTTTTTTGATTTAAACATTTTCGAATAAAGCACTTAAAAAGAAAATTGCTGCAGCTACATCCATCAAGGCCAATCATAGCTCACCACTAGCATATAGAAAAAAAAAAAAAAATCAGTTCTTGGATTTGCTTGAACAAATCAATTGCACATTTTTTTTCACGGACCCCTCAGCTTTCTAATCCGCACAGCAACGTCAAAAAAGAAGAAAAAAAGAGAAAAAAAAGTACAGAAGAAAAAAAAAAAAAAACTAATTAACATTCTCAACAAGCCAGCCTGCTCACTCGACCCTACGATCTCACCGCCCATAAAACTGACATGTACCCGACCACAAAAAGAGAACCACATATTCTTTTTAACTTGCAAAAAAAGAACCACATATTCTTTCTTCTTCTTCTTTTCTCCTCTTCCTAACCAAACCAAAAGCCAAAACTACATCCAAACCATTTTTTTACCAATCGCAACAGATCAAAACTGAACATAATTTGCAGCAATTTTGAAAAGACTTGACCTGCCAGCACAGCAAAACCCTAAAAAATCTGCTTTTCTCTCACATACATTTTTAGTATGGACGATATCGCCGGGCCGGGGCAGCACTGCTTTGATAAGGTGGGGGACCCCGATTACCACTGCTTCGACCTTCTTCTCGGTACGGGGGGGGAGCAGAACTCCCTCCACCACTGCCAGGTTGACTGGAATACCAAATGAGGACAAAAAGAGATGACAGGGAGTTAGAAACTTGTCAGAGAGGTGGAGTGAGGAATTTGTCAGAGATGGTGGGGAGGGTGAAATTTGTCAGTGTAAGACACTTTCAAAACATCAAAATTTCTGTATAGAGGCAATCAGATTAAATAAAAGACAACGCCCAACTTTGGTCGTGAAAAACGTAGTGAAGCATATCAGCGGGCCTATGATGAAACCTTGTGTTAAAACTAAAAAGGATGTTCCAGATTACACCTGGTAAGCATAACTTGTCCATTTGCATATTTGGCGTACGAAAAACACTATATGGAATTACTTAAAGCGAATCCATAGAGACCAGAGTCACACCTCTAGAGTCTGAAGGTGTTCATCTGGTTGTTTCCCAATTACTACGCGAAATATTTCAATCTCATTCACAACAACCGTAAATACAGCCCGCAGTGAAATATGATGTGTGTTCTATAACACTTGCGACTCATAGCTTAGACCGATTCAGAAATTTCATCGAAACAATATAAATCCGCCCATCTATCCTACCCTTATCATAAGTGTGAGCAACGTCATATTGTTTTTGATTATCTTCTAGACTCTCTCATATCTCAAGCTCTAAACTCCCTCATCATATTATGGCATTTGGTTAAAGAGTTTACAATGATACTTCCAATGATAATTCATAAGAATGTGGTATGATTCTCATTTTCTCACAGATTATGTGCATTCCCAACTAAACAATGACTCTTACTAAACAGGTGTACCTTGAATACACCATTACGTGGAGTTTATTCTTAGTGAAAGTAGTATTTCAGCAATCGACTGTGGAAGAGTTGTTTTACCATGACTATGAAGTTCCCATATTTAAACATGCTTTCAGCAACATAAGAAAAATGCTCTCAAATCTTGAAGACAAAATGTTTGAAATATTTTCCGTCACTTCATACCATTTACATCGCAATCCACACTGGATCATGAGATACAAATATTTGCAACAAGTCTCCATTTTTTATTCCTAATACCCTAGATTTTCAAGGGCATACTAGAAGACCATACAATGTCCAGGCCTTCATCACTCTTCATGCCATTTGCTTGTCCAATCCAGCAGAATAAAATACACAGACAAACATGAAAGAAAAACTTCTCAAAACCAAAAATTGTTAACAAGACATATCCGACTCAAGATAAAATACACACACATAAAAGAAAAAACATCCCCAATCCAAAATTTGCTTACAAGACATATCCGACTCGTCCATCTGGGAGAACCATGGGCACCATGGTCATTCCTGCTGGGGCAGGCCCTCTCCCATAGATTACGGGAGCTGGAGCTGCTGGAGCCTGAGATCAAAACCTCGAACGAAATACGGTTCAGGGATCCCTACATCCTTTCTAGGTTTTTTAGGGTGCAGGATGCAAATGTAAAAAGGAGGGGAAAGACTTCGTTCCTAAGGCAATTTCCACACGGTACATTAACATGATCAGTAATTACGCAGAATCAAATTCCTCAAAAGGAGCCATATCACATGGTACAGGTGCCCTCCAAAACCTCTAAAAACTATCTTCAGATTCGTCAAAATGGATACTACTACTGTTTTTGGTTTCTGTTTAGGTTAATGGAAATTAAGACATACGTCACTTACCCTTTCATAACCACCCCTGTAATGCTCATAATTGCCATAGGAAGAAGATCCATAGGCATAACCACCGCTGCTCCCTCCCCCTCCTCCTCCTCCCCCTCCCCCTCCGCCCCCTCCACCACCTCCACCTCCTCTTTGTGAATGGTAAGAATAAGACTGCCCACCACGATGGTGTGAAGGGTATTGCTCTTGAGGCAGAGGTCGTTTCTCGACAGGTGGCTTGGCAAGAGAGACCTCCAACGTTTTTCCTGTAAAGGAATTGGCTCAGTTAATAGAAACTGACGAAAATAGAGAAAAAGAGAGTCAAATCATAGAGATTAAATCATACATACATATCTACTATATAAAAGAATATTTCATATGAAAAACAGTGCATGATAATGATGGAAATGACAAAGTTAAGGATAATGTTGCATTGATGACGATAATTATAAACACAATTTTATTTTCATTGGATATAGAGCCTGGAGCAACGGCAGAGAGTTCCTCACCCACACCATTTCTAAAAAGGGTTTCCTACAGCCAATTTTAGGAAAGTTTCAGATTATAAATCTTTCCCTTGAGGTTGAACAAAAGAATAACATTTATAGATGCAAAAGAAGTCAATAACAGATGCTATTACCACCAAACACCACTCACCATTCAATTCAAACTTCTCATCTTGCTCAATAGCTTTCAGTGCCTGACTACGTTCCGCAAAATGGATAAAACCAAAATCACGCTTAGGTTGACCAGGTTTAGGAGCTGGCAACATAATCCTTGTGACTTCTCCATATTTCCCAAAAAGTTGCTTAAGTTGATCCTCTGTGACTCCTTCAGGAACACCTTTAACATATACTACCTTCACCTGCCATTTCTCACATGTAAAAACCAATGAAAAAGAGCTATTTCTGTAAAAAATGTTCTCTTAGAATATCTCCAAGATTCAAAACAAGCTCCTGCATGATGGAAATGTGAAAAATGATTTTTCCACTTTTTGTGTGAATGCATACGTACTACCATGAGCTGGTTATCAGTTACGCATCACAATCAAAGAAGATGATTTGACATTGCACAGAAATTTATCTTGTCTGTCCTAATTTTAGGTGCTAGACTATTGTGGCCTTCGCACACAGCACTAAGAGTACTGTAGTTCTCATACCGTAGACATTGCGCTTGCATCTGGTTCAGGGCGGGGCTCAGCCCAGCTGATGGTGGGCTGGTTGTTTCCCAGTCTGAAGTTTGGCTTACTGAGGTTCCGCCGAGCCCTCTCTGCACATGCATGGTTGTAATATTCGACAAATGCAAAACCGCGGTTTCGAGTTGGAGCTTTGGGATCCTGTGAAAAAAAATTATAGCCAACATTCAATGGCCAGAAATCAAATAAAAAAACTTATGTTTGAAGCTCTCTGCATGCATGATTGTAATATTAGGCAAACGCAAAACCGCGGTTTCCAATGGGAGCTTTGGGGACCCTGTGAGAAAGAAGAAAGCCAACGGTCAATGTGCATGAAATGAAATGAAATGAAAAAAATATATTCCTTCAGCCAGAGGATTCACTGATTGTGAAAGACAATCCAAGAGACTTCATCTTATGAACTGTGTAGATGATGACTAATTATACTAAAAACCTATTTCTCAAGCAGGTGCGCTGTGTTTATCTTTACAACAAACAGATCTCCCAGAAGAAACGTCCAACGATGGATAAATTTTAAGTAGTACTGCTATAGAAAGACCTTTGCAGCTGCTTCTGCGGCAGACATACTCGAAAACACAATACCAATAAAATTGCAGAGCACTTTGTGTAAAGCAACATTCGAGCAAATTTTCTCACCTTCAACAGTTCGATACCAATGATACCTTGCCCCTCCTCACTTAAAACTTTCTCAAGTTCCTCCTTCTCCCATGCCTTAGGAATATTGCCAACAAATAGACGATTCTTTGGTTGTGAATGCGACACACGCACTTTTTTTCCCTGTAAATTTCCATCAGAACATGGTTAGAACATAGTACAAGATGCAACCAGGCAGCCCTGATAAACTGCTAACCGTAACCGCAATTGCTGAATATTCTTTCAAGAAGCTTCCAACAACGACAGCATCCACATGCAGACAAAAAACAAATCCTACCTTCATGTCTGCACCGTTCAAAGTTGTGATTGCTTTTTCTGCGTTCTCCTTGTTCATGAACGTCACAAATGAGTAGCCTTTGTTAGTCCCTGTTTCCTTATCTTTGAGAATACGTACCTGCATTAAAGTCAAGCATTTGTTAGCATGAAAAATCTTGAGGTGCCGCGGTGTCACATTCACAGGAGCGTGGATAACTAACTATTGATACTATCGGCCAAAACATTACTTGACTTCAAACTGCTTCATCTAGATTAACGACAACTCTCACCTCAAAAATTTCACCAATAGGTGAACACAACTCTTTCAAGTCCTCCTCTGTTGTTTCCCTTGTTATCCCACCCACAAAGACCTCTGATCCATGGGGAGGACGCTGGGTTGGATCAATTGCAGAAGACCTATCCGTTTCTTTAGCATCTTTTTCAGTTTCATCTTCTACTTGCTCAGTGGCGATAGCCTGTTCAGTATCGTCGCCATCACCATCACCATCTCCATCTCCATCTTCTTCTGGAATGGCATCCTCAGGTTTGCCTTCGAGGTCAAGAGTTTGCTCTTTGCCCTCATCATCCTCCTGAGTCCCATCTTTTTGGTCATCCTCTGCGACTCCACCATCAGACATGGTCACGTCCTCCGCATGCTCCTTCCCTTCGCTCTGACCGTTTTCTTGAGTCACCTGATCTGCTTCTTCGGTTGACTGCATCTCCAACGGTTTCCCTTCTGATTCCGCCATGGCTGAAATGCCCTTAACTGCAATGTGTGGCAAAAGGCCAGTAGGAAGATGGCAGGAGTGGAGCAGTGGAGAAAAATGCACAACGGCAGAGAATGCTTTGAAGTAAGAAAAGTGAATTTGCTGTTAAGAAATGTGAATTTGCTGTTAAAAAAGATTTTCTCTGCCGGAGAAAATGAGAGGTGCTTGTGAAAGAGATGTTTGGCAATGATACGCAAAGAAGGCGCTGGCCAAGAAAAGGCAATAGAAAACTTCCAGATTCGCATTTGGAGAGGCCTAGGCGCCATGGTCGGGAGATAACACTGAGAGCCGTCATGCATGGGAGAATAGAGAGATGCTTTTCACTAGAAAGGTGCACTGGACAACCTGATTTTCAGGTTTTGAATTGCTTCCAGACAAGTTTTGCTAAAATGTTGCACAAGAAAGAAACAAAAGAAACATACACAATGAAAATGAAGTCAGGGTGAGAGTCTGTCTCTCTGACCCTTAAAAGTACAAAAACCATTAAACCACACGAGAGTTAAGATCAGTAGAGTGCAAACTTTCCAGCAATTACAAGAAGTGAAGCCAGCAGCAGTTACAGGATGAATAGGCTTGCTTGCTCACCGTCAGACTCAGAAATTAGATATCCTTCCACAACAGAAGCGGCTGACACTCGCTATTGCTGTAACGACCTCCAAAGGTTTTTCCGTATTAGAGTTTCTGCTTTGGAATGAGTTTCTGCTTGGGAAATTATTTTTTAAAAAGGCCTTCCAATCGTTACTAAAGGAAAAGCTCGAGAGGACAGTGCAGTTCAGTACAGTACAGTGAGAAATTTGAAGTATTGAACCCCCTCGCGCGAAAGGAAAGCGTCAAGAAGTTTTCCCCAAACCTTACTAGTGTTGGTGGTGGATATCGTCCACGGCAATTATTTCGCCGTGAATGAATGAAAAAAACTCGTGATTGGCGTAGGTTCGTCAGTTTCGCTTGCGATGCCTGCTAGCTACTCTCCTTCGTCTTCTTCTGAAAACAGAGGAACAAGGAGAATTTCACCTACGCCAGCGGGTAAATGGAGAGCAATTCTTATGTTTGGTGGCTGTCTGCATAGGAAGTACAGACACTGTAATGCTCACAGGAATCATGAAACTGGATTCGCATGTAGTTTCAATCAGAGGGAAGATTGGATTTTCTGTTTCAATTGCATTAATCTCGTATCATTTGAAAAGTATCGTTGACTGATGTCTAATGAAGAGTCTGGAGAGCTGTTCAAATGTGTAGTGTGTTTCAAGAAGAGCTGTTTCCTGCAGTCCGCTGACAAATTCATTGCACAGGCTAATTACAAGATTAGTAATTAGTAGATCTGGAGCAGTTTAAACTGGCGAAGAAAAGTTGCAGTATGTAATAATGAAGTCAAGAAATTACATGGGGAATGATAGTTATCCCCTGTTGCATATTGTTGCTACCAGGTCACAGAAGAGGTCTGCAGGTACCTTATGGCAAGTTTCAGCATTATCTCTTCCTAACTTTGATGGCAGAGTATGTGCACACAATGATACAGGCCTCCAAGAAGCACCTCAGTAAAATAAAAGTTATTGCATTTTGACAAAGCCTTGTGATTAAGGGAGGATGACAGTAAAGAAGCTGAATGGGTTCCATCGGGTCTTTATGTTCATCATTAGTAGTGCATCGGTTTCTATGGAAAATCTTCGAGTATTGTAAAAAATGGAGCATTTTAGTAACAGCAGGTCACTCCCTGTCACTGAGAGCCTAAAAGTGATTGGAGAATCTGCTGGATCGCCTTTTTGTGAATAAGCAATGCTTCACTCAAAACTCCTTGAAACCGTCACTCTTCATCTGTTCCTTGGCCTTTTTCCAGTATTGGTAACAACTATTTAACTGACAACTATAGCAATCTTTTGAAAACCTGAGCTGTATATCACCATATTTGGTCGAAGGGAAAAGCACATGTGGAGACTTCAAAGTAGGCGCTTTTCTGAATCATTCTGATTCATGTTCTGTGTGGTTTTTCTGCCATGTCTACACTAGTCAGCCTAATTTGCCTTCGTAAATTTTACTCTTCAACCTCATATGCAGCGCTGTTTATGAATACAAGCTTGATCAGTCTTTCAGGATCTCCAGCGATTTTTTCCTCTTTCTGACTTTGCCAAACCTGGTAGTGCTTTTTGGAGCTAACCAGTTGTGCGTTAAAGATGGGCTCAAACATATAGCCGGCAGAAAAATAGTCTGCCACATAATTAGTTGCACTAACAATTGCGCTAAAGTATGTCGGCGTGCTTGTTGTTACACCAAGGAAATTTTAACTCCTCAAATACAAGCTAACGTTATTTCAAAATGTGTGACTTCCATAATTTGACATTCTTCGTATCACAGATGTCTCTTTATGTTCCATTTGAGTGCAATCGACTTTCCCAGGTCATTTTCTTACCTTGTCATTTTCGAATAATCATTTTAGCACATTTAGATGGGATTTTATCTTCTTTTGAATGTCAACTCTGTTGTTACTTTGCTTCAGGCATGACATCAAAGAAGCCGGTGATAGCCAGTTGTCCTCACACAAAACATTTCAGAGATTAAAAAGGCAACTTGTCACATGATGAATTCCTTCAATGCAAGTTAGATGACAAGAACAATCAATTGTGGCAGATTTATGTTATTGCTGTTAATATAGGAGATGCAATTTTTTGCAAGTCGGTTTAGTTCAAAAGACTGTCACCTAAAATCCTGCTTTAAGGAGACTACTGTACACTAAAATGAAATAAGAAGCCAGGCACGGAGTACACAATTTACAGAGACAGAAAACTGGATATACAACTGGCTACCTACTACGCTGACGGCCCAACCCTCTAATGATTTTTCAAAAAGCAAACAGGAGATTTTTGTCTAGACCACTGTCCTTTGAATATTTGTGAAGGTCAAAGCTAGTACTTTCCAGGCTTTGCTCCGGTAGTCAGGACAGCCTTTCAAAGCGATATCGACGCTCATGCTCGTGGATCTGGTAATCTGCAAAATGAAAAGATTGGGAATCTGTGGCAGGTCACAAAGCAAGTTACATGACCATAAACACTACTGTATCATACGCGATGACCAGTTAGGACCCTTTTGAAGTTTCAGGAAAACTTAAAGAAAACCTAAGCGGATCAAGTTTGAGAAATCCAAGCCACTATGTTTTTGCTGAGATGGAACTCCAAGACAGCTACATCTGTTCATGTTTATTCAATTTTATAAAGTAAGGCAATGTCCTGTCAATTTGCTTGTACAAGTACATATCAACTTCGCAAAAAGAGTTGAGGCAAACAAATGCTTACCATTCGCAGACATGTCGCGTCGACGCATTAGACCTTCTTCATCAAATTCCCACAACTGCGGGCCTCCTCACCAACCAGTTCCCATGCGTTTTGGTTGAAATTAGATCAAGATCTTTATGGTTAGTAATATTATGCAGGCAATGGCATACAGTGAGGCTTGGAGGATTGCTGCTGACAAATGACAATTTGAGATTTATAATTTCCACAAAGGAAAGAACGGCCCCAAAGCAAAAAACATATACATGAATGCACACGATTTGCAAAGCGTTCTGCATGGGACAAGTACACTCAAGAGAGACAAAACTGTACCAAAGCATAATTGGATTACCTCCACAATAGCCTGATGACGCAATTTTTAGCCACTACCTTGCAGAAAAATTCCCTTTAACAACAAAGTTGCACAATCAAACGCAAAGCACAATAACATTCCAAAATATTGCCAATAAGAATACACCACTAGGTTGGATGGAAATAATGTGGAAGGGAGAAAAGCATGGTCCATATCAGTTGTATGCACAAGAGGTCCTTCATGAATATTTTTAATCCATATTAACATCTTTTAGTATTTACCACAGTCTAAATGGACATGTCCAGATTTCCACCAAGGAGTACATAATGACACCAAAGCATATACCGAGGTAGGGTCCACATTAATCACACCGAGAGGGGCTAGCATCAACCAAATGCCCGGTGAAACAACTCCTGTACCATGTCATAAAATCACATCAAATTGCATACAAGACAGACAGGGACAAAAAAATGCTCAAAACATGTGGACACTAAGACCGGGCAACCACTTTGCTTTTCTTGGAGGGCAACTATAGCATAGGTAAAGTTAACAATTCAACAGCGGAAATTCTTCCAGCCAAACATTTTTGCTGCTAACCATTCATGCGAATAAGGACGCTCCTGAACAACAACAAGCAGAAAACTGGCAGTATGACAGCGCACCTCATTTCCATGTGTTCGATGCCACTGTCCAGCCTCGTCGTGCCATTCATACTCAAATCGAACAGCAATGCGATTGTCCGTATAGCACCTGCATGAATCTGCCTCTTTCAGGACAGGCCTTGACTCCAAAACATCATCTAAGTACAAAAATGAACCGTAAATAACAGCTCACCATTTCTCCCTTATTCAATATATTTCAAAATCCGAGGATAGCAAAATAAAAGGAATAAAATTCAACATAAAACAGTTGAAAATTCACTGGTTGAGCAAAAACAATGTCTAGAAATTCTAAGATATTCACTTATCAAATCCCCCCAAAATTTCCAGGAGGATTAAAGAGTGAAAATCTACAAAAAACTCAGCTGATCACAATTATCATTGGCTTCTACTGACAACGAAAGCCTCCCAGAAACATGCTCGAAATCATACCATAACTCCTTCATAAGACGGTAATCAAGCTCTTTCGCCCATTTCCGTGTCAAAAACTCCTTAATTGCCTTTCGACCTACAAAGATTTCTGTCCTATTGCGCCAGTTGGAATCATCCGTGTACGCCAGAGACACACGTTCAGGATCCCGACTGTTCCATGCATTCTCAGCTGCCTGTGCCCACGAAAAGCAGGGTGCGTTCAATCTTGTCAAAGACTCTTAGTAGTGCAAAGAAACGACAATGCAGCCTGGCATTTCCTATGGCCAACATTTTCAGAAACATAACCTAGGACAATGTTTAAAATGGAGAAAAACGGTGGAAATAGTGTTTCACTTGAGAACTTAAAAGACCATGACAAGAAAATGTAATGCAAGCATGTGCATCAAGCGGTACAAGTAGCATCAACAGCCAAAAGCACCTGAATTCCACACGCTAGCCCTCCATACGCTCACAGAGATAACTCAAGAAAAGAAGAGCCTGAACAAAAAACAGATATACAGTGGCCAAACAAATCTTTGCAACAACAAGCTCCTGATCATGAACAACTCCATCTTCTTCAAGCAATACACAAATACTAGAGGCAAGATGAAGTCAGGAATAGATAACATACAGTTTTTCATGTGCTTTATTGCAAAAGAATTAAGAAAAAACAAGATATAGATGCAGAACAACAGCCACTAAAGCATATTGTACAATAAATGTTACAAGTCCACATACGGAGTTTAGTAATTTCTCTATTTGCCTGTGGAAATTCCTAGAGCAGCCAACCATAGCATAAAAGTCATTGCACATAAACAGTTTCGACGATCAAAATGACATAGGCAACAAGCAGAGATATAAAAACTAAGAAAAAGATCACTTGCACAAGTATGAACGGTGAAGTATAAAGTCCACACCACAACAAAGTTCACTTCCCACTTTTTTGACATACGGCAATCACAAAGTTCGAACATTCCACAAAAACCAGAGCCAACCACTAGTACCTTCACTTGCATGGCCGCGCTAAATGAAGATGAACGTTCTTGAAGCAATGCATCTTGAGACATATGAAGTTCAATGGATAAAACCAAAACATATCAAGCATCTGTTTTAATTTGTTCAAGTCATCAGTCATCATTCCGAGCAGTTATAAACGACAAAGCACTTCAACTATCACATAATGTGCTCACTTCACTGGCTAATCCAACCGTTCACCACAACCATTCATTTAACTTCATTAAATAAAAGCACCATTTCAACATGACAAGTTTTTACTCTTCATACAATTGGTTAAAACTGCAATAGATTCAATATGAAGCAAAAGTCACCAGCGAAAATAATTTTAAAAATGACCAAAAAATGTTTGCTGCACAATGCGATGTATAAATGATTTTATCCAGTGAATAACCGGACATCTGAACTTGAAATTCATCAATTTACGTCTGAGACATCTGTTAGGAGAAGGGACGAAGTTTTGTAAATTTTCTTTACAAATTAATTGGGAATTGGGAGATGATGAATTAATACTTTGCATTTGCGGAAGCTAAAAAAAAACACCCCACCTGATAATCATCTCCCAAGTCTACATAAAGCTGTCACCTGTAGCAAATATCACAAAAGCGGCGAAAAAAAAAAACTGTACGAACAAACATAAAAAAAGGGACAGAAATATAGAATATCTACCTTCACTTTTGCCTTGGCTGACTCAAATGTGAAAGGGGGAAAGATCTTCGGTGGAACAGGAGGTTGACTGGCAGCCATAGCAAGTGGACCTTTCAGTAGTGTTCCTGGTATTTCTTCTTGATTCTTGATTGCTGGCCCAAGCTTGGAATTTGCATATATTTTCTATTTTAGATTTTACTTTTTGCTTTGCCTTTTTGCCCCTGATTAAGGATTGTCTCATCACTTCCGTTTCAAACGTCAAAGGTACAGTCGTCAATAAGGACGTCAACTCGTCGACGAACCTGTACAATTTTTGTACGTTTTCGTACATGCTGACGTTGACTCTTGCGCCAAACCAAAATTGTCCTCGTGAAATTCAACCCCTAAAAGGTAACAAACGATTTAAAAACTGATGAAAATGTTGCAGTAGCCTGAGGGTCACCATCGGTCGAAAAGTGGGGTACAGCCGTACAGTACAGTACACCGTCGATCGTATTTAGCGTGTATATTATTTTCGCCACTAAAAACATATTTTCTCTGTACACACTTGTCCGATTTTCAATTTGAGACCGGCAATAGATAGCTAAAAATCTTACCTTTCAATCCAAACCGTCAGATCCACAATCCGACATGTATGTACGGAGAAAAGATGTTTTAAGTGACAAAAAAAACATACACGCTAAATACGATCGACTGTGTACAGTACAACGTCAATCGCTATTAGATTAAAGGAATAAATAGCGTAAATGTTATTAACAAGGGAATTTTTTTTTTTTGAAAAAAAATATATATACTAAATAATCCCTAACTATAATTTGGGTTGTCCTGAATAATAAATACCCGCCCTTTCGATGTCTACAGCAATATTTGTATCCGTACAAAATCTGACAATTCGTACGCCGTCGTGCTGTTCATACGGTCGACGGACAAACATGTGAGAACGTGATTTTTGTCGACGAGGTTGCGTCTCTTTCTTCCAGTGCACATTCACATGTGTGCGCAATAATGTTAAGTGTCTTTTTATGCCTTTGTAATTCAAAAGGTACCATTTCGTACAGAATATCCTGTCCGTACGCCACTCTATTTCCATCGTTGTGTACTTCCACTATTAACGCTAATTAAAAAAAAATGCAGGATAAATTAAAAGAGCACGATGGTAAACCATCTGAGTCGATTCCATAAAAGCAACAGTCGATCGGAGGAGAATAGAAGCCTCCAGTCGCTGTAGAGCCACAGATAAGCGTTGACGGTAAAAAGAAGTAAGGACCGAAGGAGGAGGGCTCTCGGCTCCTCGACGCTCGAAAGCAAGTCGAGCACAAGTACGGAGAACCTCGTCCAGTGCAACACCCAAACAACCAAAGATCTCGACCGCCATCGGAATAAAGTCATCCAAAGGGTCCCGCTGGGCATAATCACGCTCCTTCGCCTTAGCAGCATCACGAGCTGCCACCCCAAGATGTCGAGCCACCTGACCAACAACAGTAGCTGGAGTAGGGTTCACCAAAACAATCTCACCGAAAATGAGACGGGCACCATCAAGCAAAACAACATCGATCCGACGCGAGGGAATAATATGAGAAACCTCTCAACACACAGAAAAGCCCCCTTTTGAAGCGATAGTGGCAACGGTGTCTCGAATAGTGTCGTGCGCCTAGACCAAATCTCCCACATCGGAGCAACAAAGCAAATGGACACCATCGAGCCCCAAGACACGACAACATGCACAAACAAGAGAACCAAGAAAAGGAGGATGGGGGAGGCCGAGGCGAAACCGAAGGGCAGTGGTGAACTGAGTTGGTGAGAATCGGAGAGTGGACGAAATAGGTGTGGCAAAAAGCCAAGACCCAAAACCAGGTCAACCACAAGAGAGAGACGGGCAAGAGAAAAATCGGAGGGAAACGCCTTGAAAAGCTCGAATTTAATGGTGGCGACAACCCGATCGGAAATCGATTCTTGGACACGCTCAACAGATTTTGTAACAAGGGTCAAGAAAATCGTCACATCCACAAGGGAATGGGGAGGAAGAGAACATGACGCATCCAATAGAGATCGCTGGAAGGCGAACACACCGTTTGAAACCCGAGGATAACAGTAGCTTGAACGGGGGTGTCTCCAGCCAAGAAACGTGAAACAAGAGTAGAGGCAATAAGACACCAACTTCCCAAATAGGCAGCGTGAGAACCACGAGCGGTCGATAATAGACCCAACGCTGTAGTAGAAAGAAGGAGGGATGCATGAATGCGAGCTGATGGCCAGACTCGTGATCGAATGCCCCGCGGCTTAACAGAGTGTGGAGGACGTCCATGAGGCGATCGTCAAAAGCCGAGAGAGAGGAGACAAATGTCGAGGTGGAAGGGGAAGTACGAGTGAGGTAAGAAGGGCAATGGGGAAAACACCTTGTTAACATAGCAAAAGCAACTTGGGGATCAGGAAGGCGAGGAAGATTGTCCACTTGGGCTAGATCTGTCTATAAAGCATCATCAAGGAATTGGGTCACGAAAGTATTCAAACCAAGGGGGCAACCAAGCACACGAATGCCATCGGAGGGAGAAGGGGTTTGAAAACCAGGAGGGGTAGTAAACGAAACTTGAATATTCTGAGGAGACCAAATAACACACTTCGACGGTTGAACTGAAAGGTGAGTTTGGCTATACGTTCCCTGAAATAATCATATGCCAACACGACTTGTTCTCTCGACCCAATAATGTGCGTATCATCTGCGATCGAAGGGAAAAGGCAAGAAGGGAAGGCAACTGCAGAGGCACGAAGGGCTCGGTAATGGGCAAGGGCGAACAAAGGTCCGCCGAGAGCGTCACCTTGGCGAGTGCCAGTAGCAAAGTATAAAGGAATAAGATCACCATCTTCCGAGAAGGAAAGGTTGCTTGTCAAAGAATAGAATGCCCTCACAAAGGGGAATAATTGGACAATCAGAGATGGCGCCGCCATAAGCTGTGAAAAAATCACGTTCCGATCCACCGTATTAAATGCATTAGTAAGGACCAACCAATCCGGATTTACATCCAACAAAGCCCGAATCCCGTGTACCACGGCCTCATAACCCCCTATCGTGGCCACTCCAAACGGATGGGGAGAGAAATAATCATGGAAAGCTGGTTGGAGCTGGAGACATATCGCACGAGTTACCAATGGATAAAACCAAAACATATCAAGCATCTGTTTTAATTTGTTCAAGTCATCAGTCATCATTCCGAGCAGTTATAAACGACAAAGCACTTCAACTATCACATAATGTGCTCACTTCACTGGCTAATCCAACCGTTCACCACAACCATTCATTTAACTTCATTAAATAAAAGCACCATTTCAACATGACAAGTTTTTACTCTTCATACAATTGGTTAAAACTGCAATAGATTCAATATGAAGCAAAAGTCACCAGCGAAAATAATTTTAAAAATGACCAAAAAATGTTTGCTGCACAATGCGATGTATAAATGATTTTATCCAGTGAATAACCGGACATCTGAACTTGAAATTCATCAATTTACGTCTGAGACATCTGTTAGGAGAAGGGACGAAGTTTTGTAAATTTTCTTTACAAATTAATTGGGAATTGGGAGATGATGAATTAATACTTTGCATTTGCGGAAGCTAAAAAAAAAACACCCCACCTGATAATCGTCTCCCAAGTCTACATAAAGCTGTCACCTGTAGCAAATATCACAAAAGCGGCGAAAAAAAAAACTGTACAACAAACATAAAAAAAGGGACAGAAATATGGAATATCTACCTTCACTTTTGCCTTGGCTGACTCAAATGTGAAAGGGGGGACAATCTTCGGTGGAACAGGAGGTTGACTGGCAGCCATAGCAAGTGGACCTTTCAGTAGTGTTCCTGGTATTTCTTCTTGATTCTTGATTGCTGGCCCAAGCTTGGAATTTGCACATATTTTCTATTTTAGATTTTACTTTTTGCTTTGCCTTTTTGTCCTGATTAAGGATTGTCTCATCCGTAGTTCAAAAGTAGGTGGAAGTAGGCCCATACAATATGCCTATTGTATGCAAAACATACAATATGACCTTAAGACCCATATTGTATTCGGCCCTATTCGGACCAATTAAAACATTCGGACCAAAATATTTTATTTACACCGTCAGATTTAGACGATCGGACGGTCGCTGATCAAAGTAGCGATATAAGAAGATCACATGAAAAGCCCATAACACTACACCGTCGATCGTATTTAGCGTGTAGAAATTATTAGTGTGTAGGATAATTTAGTGTCATGTACACTAATTTTGACTAAGTTTTTTTTTGAAAAAAAAGTTATACACTAATTTTTCAACGAGCGCCAATATGGGTACAGCTGATTTTGTCGAGAGGATATTCACAGTAATATAGGTAAAAGTACAAATTCTGACAATTCGTACACTGTCGCATACTTTCACAGTAATTAATTCCTAACTCTAATTTCGGTTTTTTAGGGGTGTAGGCAATACGTGACAAATAAATGTACACTAAAACAGGTACAGGTACGAAATCTTTTAATTCACAGGGCAGTTTTTCGTGTGATAGAAGATATTTTTAAAAATATCTGTACTTGTATAAATCAAAAGTACATTTTTATACGAACCGACACGTTCCGTACTCCACATTAATAAAAACATACATAAAGTAAAATGGTGTACACTAATTTTTCATCTCGTAATTAGCGTACAGGAAAAATTAGTATCGTTTACCCTATTTTAGGTAAAGCCTCAAAATTTAGGGGCGCCGAATTAGTGTTCAACACGCTAAATACGATCGACGGTATAGTGTTGGGTATCGAGGACCGTTTGCCAATATTCGATATATATCGAATTTCAGGTACCCGATAATCGATATATCTATTCGATATATCGAATTTCAAATCATCACGATATATCTCCGATATATCGCTAAAATATCGTTTCGTCAATATATCGAAGCTAAAAAAAAAAAAAAAAAAAAAATCCCACAGGTTTTCAAAGTCTCGTGACTTCGGACAAAGTGACTGTAAAATCTTTGCCGGAAAGAAATACGGTTTTTTCCTGAAAGTCAGCAGAGTGAAGGAGATCTCTGAGGTACATTGACGAGGTACACTTGTGAAGTACTCGTACGTCATACGCAGGTACGATTTTCCAGACGAAAAAGGTCGGTTTCCAGATATTCGATGATTTTTGAGATTTGGTAGTCAGCTTACGTGGAACCACTCATATCAGAACACGTATGTAAAACTTTTTGACAAAAGATACGCGATGTACCCGAGGCCTCTGTAATACATAAATTTTGCTGTCCGTACTATTACAGAGACCTCCTCGTGTAACCATACCCCAAATAATTAATCATTACAATTTCAGAATTAGTACTTTTTTGTCGGTTACATTTTGCGGCGTCTACATTTAAGTCACGGAACGAAAATCACGGCGTACGTGGCGTATTAGACAATTTGACTTTTTCGCTAAAATAACATATTATACAAAAAAATGAAAAAAATAAATTTAAAAAATACTATATGTCGCGATGATTTATGTTGGTCTCGGTACGATATATCGAGTATCCTGATTGATCGATATTCGATATATTGAATATCGATATTATCGCGATATGAATTTAACCGATACCCAACACTACATAACACAACTTACGATAAAGGCGCCGACCAAAGGCCTACCATAAAAACGCCTACTTTTTAACTATGGTCTCATCACTTCCATTTCAAAAGTCAAAGGTACAGGCGTCAACATTGACGTCAACTCGTTAACGAATCTGTACAATTTCTGTACGTTTTCGTACATGCTGACGTTGACTCTTGCGCCAAACCAAAATTGTCCTCGTGAAATTCAATCCCTAAAAGGTAATAAACGATTTAAAAACTGATAAAAATGTTGCAGTATCCTCAGTTATTTGAAATTGTTTCCAGTTCATAGGGATGGATACGGTAATGTACCTTAAATTTTAAATTCTAATTTGTTCACAGAGATTTGCAGTTTCTTCCCCCAAATTTTTGAGTCTTGTGACCTTGTGACTCCGTGAGTTTGGAACTCGATTAGCATTCTGAATGTAGTAGTAATTTCGTCCTAATTTTCACTGAAACATCATCTCGAAAATCTTTTTGTTATTCGAAATTTCATCTTTGGACATAAATGGTAAACTTCTTCTGCTGTTCGAATATTCTTAGCTGCTTTCTGTATGCTTTACAGCAAAGTACCGAAATGCACTCAAGCCTACCTATTCACTTCAGCTTTTATCAATAATTCTGCAAAATTATGCTAATAACTGGGTAGTAAAAACTAAAAAGTTTGAAAGCTTTTCAGTCATTGATCCAGCTTCTCAGCACCAGTTGCATCAACCATGGAGCCATGCTTTTCGAAGGAGTTACTGGATCGTGAAGCTTGCATGTTCCACAACCTTCGCTTGCTTGGTTTCAATGAGAGGAAACTTGGCCTAGCTCTGGTTCCAGGCCTGTTTACACGAAGTAATCCCAGCGCAGGAGATAAAATATTTTATTTCTTGTTCTCTCTTCTGAGACCAAATCAGTATGAAGAGGTAAACAAAAAGCCAACATCATCATGCCGTTCAATTTCTGTCTTCATCATGTCTTTCTCTGCATCATTTAGTTCAGCTCCTTCACAAGTTGGGGCATCCAGCTAAACTGCTGCTTTTTTCGCAAGCTTCTTGATGTTGTTTTGCTGTCTGTAGGTGCTTTTGAAGTTCAAGTTTTGATGTGCAATTCGGTGTTTTCAGTTCGATGACAATTTCCTTTAGGTTATGTTGTAGTAACGTTCAATGTGCATGTTCACTCATCATAAAGCATCAAATTTTGCTGTTGTGTTTATTGTAGACTTATACCTGTAGGGTTCTGGTGCAGGATTTTCGAGGACTTTGGCCACATCACAAAAAGGCGGAGGCCTCTGCTTATAGGAAGGTGAATGAGTAGAAAAAAATAGCATCATAGATTCATTCACATTTATGAGCCACTGAGCTCACTGCATTGCCTTTGATGCTCTAGCATTAATTTTCCTGGTAAACACGAATCCCTGGATGGTGCAATCTTAACTCTGTTCTGCAAGTATTGGTGGTTCCAATCGTTGATTCTGATTTTGGCAGGTTGTCCATGGATTTGTTTATGAACTAGAGAACATCGGTGCAATGCCAAAGAGTCATTCATCACGGTCTACACTTGCCAATTGCACGGGAGACAGGTAGTTGATGTTCTTCAACTTCATCTCACATTCTCTTGTCAAATGTTATGTTTATGGATTTAAGTGTTTGGATCGTGTGACATTGTTCTGTTGTTAGTATGCAGGACAAGCTGCCTCTGTGAAAGTAAAGTGTTACTTTTCCATGAGTTTGTTCAGTGGAACTATTGGGAAATACCTTGATGAAATCAACGTCTCTAATCGAGTTTTTTCAAGTTTGATGTGAAGAATTTTTAGTATTCAATTGATCATCTTTGTGAGCTTGCGTGCCAGGTTTGTGAAATTGTTATTCCACCTCTCGAGCCATGCACTGGAAGTTGCATATAGTTCTTTGCCCTCTGCCTCACAACCATCTATTGACTTGAAGACTCTAGCTAAAGACTTTCAACAGGATGAGGACACGCTAATGATGGCACATGTACGGTTTGTTATCACTTGCTTTCATTTTTGAAGGAAGTTGCTCCTTTCTTTTTCTGGTTGGTGATCCTCCGAGCAAAAGTGTTTTTCATTGCTGACCATTTCAGGTAGGCGTTGCACTGCTGCCATTTAGACATTTTCGTTCGCTTTCTTTCTCCTCTTGAAATATGAGACTACTGGGAAGTTGTTGAATACCGTGGTTTGGGCAGAAACTCATGGCACGGCAATTCTTGGAGATGAACATTGAAGATGTCAGGAAGCAAACTCAGCGGCGGACATTATCTAATGATATTGCCGAAGAGTACCGTTTACTTGTAGAAGAGGAGGTTTGTTATACGTGATCCTTGCTCAATGTTTGTTTGTGATTGTTTGATAATCATTACCTTTTACCTGAGTCAGTTCATTTAGCATCTTTGAAGCTGGCGTCTTTACTCTCCTCCAAGTTGTTTATGGCTCACAAACTTTATTGTTGAGGCTGTTTTGAAATTTGTGTAAGGTTTTGCTTTCGCAGGAGGCTTTAAAATTGCAGCTTGAGAAATTGTCTGCAACTTCTCCCTTGTCTCTTAATAAGTTGCAGGAGACAGAACGGCATTTGGAGTCCACTATGGAGTACACAGGCAAATACTTTCACTTCCCGTCTCTGAGGAACCTTCCTCTCTATAATCTTTACTTTTCTTTTGTGAAGGTGCAGATCATTCTTTCAGCTGCTTCATCTCCCGTCTATTGTGGAATCTTTTTCCTCCCAACATAGCTGTTTTTTTAAATGATTGTCATTGTAGTCTCGGAAGTAGGAAGGTTGAGGGCATAAAGCAACCTTCTTAACCATGACTATTTCTCCATGCACTGCAGATTTATGTAGAACACTCGCATCTGGTGCTGCCTCCGATCTCGTTAAAGAGCACGCACACCGGTGAGCATTGAGAAATAAGGATGCTAGATTCCCGGCAGTCGTTGCCCACAAAGGATTGTTTTTTTGTGCATATTTACTGACTGCATGTTATGGTCACTTTGCTGGAAAATTTCACATTGAACTTGCTTGCCTATGGAAGAATTTAACATTTTTATTATGTCTATGTGTGACTTAGTTATCTATTGCCGGATTTTTCTGCTAGCAGTTGAGGCGTCTGTCTTAAACCGTGGTTTTAAGTTGCTTTTTATGGTCTGGGTCAGAGGTATCAGGCGGTTTTTTGTTTTAGGAAATTTTCGGGTGGCCTCTGAATGCTGGCTGTTGTGGCAATAGATAGCTGATTCCTGTGTGCGTAAAAGGCATATGATTTTGAGGTGCAAACCGAAAATAGGTGGCATTGGAACTTTTTTTGGTCGTTGGCATGTAAATTATCCTTGTATGTAAGCTTTTTAAATATTGAAACGGATTGCTCACGTTGTACAGGTTCACTATACGAGGAGACAAAGTACGTGTATGTAACAAAATCAGCCTTTCCGATGCTGGTGCTACTGCATCACCTGCCTTTGGAAACACTCGAGACAGGAGAAGAGTGAATGAAGAGAAAACTAGCAAGGGCACTCCTAAAACAAAAACTACCATCAGTCCAGCAAAACATAATAAAACGGAGGGTGAAGGAAGTGATGACGTACTCAGTTGGGAAAGGATGTTCCATAACCTGCGGTCCTCAATTGACAGTCCCATGGCTCTGAGTTACAGTAACAGGATGCAAAGTGAGATTGACCTTGTGGATGTAGTTAAGGGGCTTACTGAAGCATTGCAGCACGTGGTCAAACCTGCCACAAGCCTACAGGTAAGGCTAACCAGCATGTTTTTCATTTCAGCAGGTTTTTTGCTTTCTACTTACATGCTAATAAATACAGTGTTTCCAAATGTTCCATCTATTCATTAGTGTTGTGAGTTCACTATTAACCGGCAAAACATTAACTGTTTATTACATGTTTTGTTGTTTAAACCTTTTATGAAAAGTATTTCCTAGTTAAATGAAAGATGTTTCCTATTTTTGTTCTCAAGTAGAATCATAAGTGTTGGAGGATCCTTTTGGCTCAAGTGATTATTCTTGTACTTTTCAGTCGCGTTTGCATAAAGAGTAGATAGGCTGTGTTTTTGCTTTATGTAATTTCCAGCTCCTCCTCGAAAATATTGAGTTTTGTCTGTTTTTGGATTTGGTTCCTTGCAAGGTTGATATCTGTTTTTTTGGCTGTTTGGCAGGCAATGTCTGAAGGAGGCCTTGGCGGTTATCTTCAAAGAAAATATGGTGGCCCTCAAGCAATCCATGCCCATGCCAAGAACCTGGAACCCATGTATGGCCTTTACAAACTGCTTTTGGTGGATGCACAGGTGAGTGTCGCGTATCCTTTAGACATTCGCTTACTAACGTTCACTGTTGTTGGAGAATGTTTGCATTTGTATGGAGACCTCTGTCATGAAGGCAATCGATTGTTGCAATTGTTAACTACAACTGGCCGGATGTCAACGTTTAGGTTTTATTTCTGTTCTGGTTATTGTAAAGAAAACCAGAGTGTTAAACGGCCACAGGTTAAGTGAAGTAGGTGTCATTCAAACGTTTATTTATCCCCAATTGAAAGTTTATGGAGGTTGGTAATTCCACGTCCTCTAAGCAAAAAACTGTCCTGTCACCCCTGAGTTAGATGTTATCTATTTTTTTTGTCTCGAATCATTTAGCCTATGGAAGTATCGTGGGCCCGTGGGTCAGTTTGCAGGCTGATTTTTCAGTAGGCCTTTCCACGTTGGGTGTTTTTCCATCGTGTTTCTGCTCAGTGGATACTTTATGGTCCTGTATGTTAAAGGTTTGGTAACCATGTGGAAGGACAGCATGGGCACACTAGAAAATTGTTCATCTAGTAGCAGTGCTCCTACTAAATCAAATGATGATGATGGCATCATGCTACGATCAGTTTGTATGCAGAACACCCTGTAAGATGTCAGAGTTTCAGATGTCATTGATATGTCCTTTTAAGGTGCCAAGTTATGTACGGTTCAAGTGACATCAGACTTGTAATCAACTACAAGGCGTGCCCCTGACGGAACTTTAGTACCCAGGATTATAAGCCCCCAGAAGCCCGTCAAACAAGGCTGTCAGGTGCTTTCCACATATATCATACACTACCTCCACAAAACATTACAGAAGCGCACAACTTATAGTTAAAATCTCTTAGAAACTCTCTAATGTCTAGTATCGTGGTTTTTGATGTATCTTTTGGTCTAGCATGTTCGTGAAGTCCTTTGGAATTTCGATGCCAAGAAATTACCTTTGGTTGTCTTGCAATGTGCAGGAACTGAGAAGGAAATTCAGGACAGATCTGAGGCAAGCAGAGGAAAGCATAGATGCATTGTATGTGCAAATTGAGGTATGTTTGTCCTTAAAACTTTGTTGGACTTTAATCCGTTAAGATCAGTAAGGCAGGTGTCCTGCGAGGAATGAGGCATCAACAACCAATGTTTGAATGTGTTGGTTTGTGTAATGCAGAATCGGAAAGATAACAGGTCTTCAAATGCTGAAGAGGCAGAGACAACATCCTCGAGCCCAAGCCTGAATGCTTTGGGTCTTTCATTAGTTCCTCCCACACCTGCTCAGAAGCCACTTGACTCAATGGATGCTCCTAGAACTTTGTCTGCGCAATCTATTGGAGGTTACACTGGTGAAAACAAGCTACATTTTCTGCAATGGCGGGCCAGTGCTGGGGGCAATGAGAACGTTACAGATGGTTTATGGCCACCGATTGTGTGGGAAGAAGGTAAGTTTAGATATTGCGGGCCCATGTTGGATGAAATGCAGCAGTTCCAACCTTGCAGGCACCTGATTTCAATAACGATTAGGTACTGATGGATGTTGTTTTAGGCAGTGCATGCCCCTATATCGGTCGATCTGTCCAAATTTGCACCATTGATTTCCAATGGTTACGTAACACAGAACCAAATAATTTATGAGGACCTTGTCTGGGATGTACTGATTTTGTGGCTCAGCTACAGATTTTGCTGTCAGCTACTTGTTGTTGACACCAATGCAATGTTGTTCCCGAGTTGTAGCAATAGTATGCAAGTTTTGCCGTTTATGTGTAATTCTAAATACAGGTTTTAGGATCCATGGTATGGGCGTGTACGCCATGGGTCCCAATTGCCTCGTACTGCTTTTCTTTTCATGGGGCGCTTGTGATGAACTTTCGTTGGAGGTATTTTAGTCCAAAGAATGATGAACCGAGGTATGGGTGGACATTTTGATACTTTCAACATGCGAAATTCCTTACAGTTTGTCGTTCAGTTTTTGTGCAATTAATATTCTTCTTTCATTGTCGTTCGTTACCTGTCCCAGATCCAGAAGAGTTTTCAGCATCGCTAGTGTCTATGAGGGAGTCCGTGGAAATGGAGGCTTTGAAAAACAATCCCCCATATCAGCCGCCACAAATTGTTGAGGATGATTTGAAAGAGTCTACTATGAGCAGCAATTCCGTCTATACCACCTCACCAGAAGTCCAGAAGACCCACGTCACTAACTCATCCAGAAGGGACTCCATTCCGTTGGTCAAGGACACCTCCGACTGGGATTTGTTGGGTGCGGAATTCTACCGTTTTAACCCTTTGAATGTCAATGCAGCAAAGCATATAGCTTGTGAAAAAAAAAAAAAATTCAAATGTGTCGCTTGAGAATTCAAAATGCTGAAACACTTGCATTACCATTAAACTAGTGGGGGAACCCCATCACACCTTTAACTACTTATGAATTTGTCATCTTCTTGGTTAATTGGTCATTGCTAAGGGGACTTCTTGGTAACTTTTATCTTAGTGATTCATTTTGCTTTGCTTTGTTAGTTCCATAGTGACTATGACCAGCATAGCAAATCGAATCAAATCGTTGCAAATAATTGTATTGCAGGTTTTGATGCCCAGCGTGATTGGGAAGAGTTGGACATTTCGCAAGCGAGGCCCGTATAAGTGGGAGCTAATACAACAATCTTTTTGATGGAAGAAAAATACATGTATGATTGTAGGCTCATTTTAGTGGGTAGTAACAATTCTGGCAGTAGCAGGGTGCCTGATTTTTCACTTAAATAACTATCACGGTCGCAAATAATGTTACGACAGAAATGGTCGTATTGGATACAGATAATTTTGACGTGACCTGTTAAGGGGATTTGGAAATTTCGTGTAATCGTCAGCGAGTGCGCGCATCATTGGTCTGAACATTTTTTGTGGAACAATTTTGGTGTCGACAGCCTCGATAATTTCTTTCATTCATACATTTCAATTGTCCATTATGTTAACATGTTATAAAATTAGATGGTCAATTTAGTTTCTGGATCATATTTCATAAGGCGTTGCCATCTAGAGATGTAGAGATTCGCTGCTTAGCCAGGAAGAAGAACGTTTACAGTATATATGACCTATTGGTTGGAAGGAAAAGTTTGATTCATAAGATTGTGCGACAGAAGGTTGCCGCTATTTTTGTGGGATAACAAGCATTCCTAGTCTCTCCTCGAAGGTCTCCCTTTTAGTCGTACTCTTGTCCCATCTGTAGCAAAGCTCTGGAAGCCCGAAGGGTCTGAGTCTGATGTCAGGTAAGTCATAAATGAAGAATCTAAGGTATTATAACGGAATTTTTTCAAATTTTAAAGCAGCCCATACTCTGATGGAAATGTACCATTTGTTCTGAAACATTTTTGTTTTTTCTGTGAAGACGCTTTTGGAGAGGTTTGAGGGATTGCTGAAATAGGTTGTTAGGTGTGTTTTCACAGAGGAAATTTAGCTGAGGATGTTTGTTTTTTATTTTTATCTTTTTCGGGCAACGTGAAAATTTCTGTCTTTGAGGTGTACGGTTTGAAAAATATGGATTTAATGAAATCCAGCCGGAAGAATTTTATTCAATAAATGTCGATCATCTCCATAACGGTTTTAAGTTTATTTCGGGATGTGAAATTAAATTATTATTAGAATACGCGGACTTAGAAGAAAGAAAGGAAATATTAAATTAAAGAATAGCACGCGGATTTGGAAAATGACTATTTTTAAAGATAATATGTAGTTGGAAACAAACTGGTTAGTGAACAGCCCTTGTGAGTAAGGGTGTGGAGGGAAAAGGGAGGTCAATCACGAAAGGTTAGGGTATTTCACCATTGAAACAGAGCGTATACAGTTTCGGTGTAGTATCTAGTGAAAAACACAATTTTATTGGTCGAAATTTTTGTTTTGGGAGGAAATGTGTTTTTTCAGGTCCAATGAGTTTTGCACAAAATTACGGCTTTTTGCATCGATGGTGAAATACCCTTATTGTGGTTTTGTTCTTCACGGTATAGTTTCAATGATTGGCATGTTTTTCTGCTTTAAAGTTTTAACCAGTTTTTATGCCTTTTTTGTCAAAAATAAAAGTTTATATTCACTTTACAATTAGTCTTTTTCCTTCACATATATAAACATGACATACGTAAACAGTATCAAATCCAGATTGTGGGTTGTCAAATTGTGCACCAATATTCCGAAGGTCCAACAATGCAATTGTTGAGCTTTATGAAGGAATTGCAATGGTAAACTTGTCCAAGTACAAGGAAACAATGTAAACATAAGACCAAAACAAGACTGAAAAATGGAAACGGGATGAAGAAACACGAACAAGAAAAAGAAAAAAAAAAAGGGAAACTAAGTTGGTAAACCGTGCGGAAGACTCTAACACAGGAAAGTGCAAACATCGTCGTGAGAAACGTATTCTGAGTGACAGTTTTTACAGAATTGTATAGATTTTAGGGTTTTCTGTGTAAACTTGTAATTTTGTAGATAATGGTACTATTTTTTCAAAAGTAATTCAGAAGTGCAGTTTGTTTTTTTATAGATAATTTGTTAGGGGTGTTTTACCATTATTGTTTTTTATGTGTTTCTTTGTTGTGATATAAATTGGGTTGTGGTTCTTGTGCGTTTTTGTTGTCTTGGTTATGTTTGAAAGGGTCAAGTCCATTGTTTTGTGTGGTGTGCTAATTAGTTTTCCTCATTTTAGGATAAACATTATTTCTTGTGTCAACATTAACAATATTGAAAAGAACTATGACGGGTTATATTTTTTCAATCTACCAAATGCTTTCCCATAAAAATATAAAAAATTAGGAGTGTGACATACACATGTTGCCCAAATACATATCATAACCCCATGAGTTAGAGTGCAATATGGCATTACCTCTCCAAAACACTTATCACATGCAGGCGGAAAGTACGGCACCAGCTGCCAAATTACTTGTCACGCACTAGCGTGCTATATGGGACTACCTATCAAAACGGTCGAGCACCACATTGGAGAAATGGAATTCACCAGAGGTCAAGAAAACACGATCAGACGGACAAGTTTATATCGAGAATATAAAGAGTTCTATAAGTGGTACGAAAGCCAAGATGGTCGAATTCTCTAATGCAATACCATAGTTGTTTAATTACATTGACTCGTAGTTTTTTAGTACATTTTATTCAATTGACCGTGACTGCACCTTTTTCTCGTTGCTAAGTTGTACCTTCCAAATCTAGTTTTTTGCTCTCCCCCACTACGTGACAACGTCTCATCCTGTTGTGATGATTTGGTGTAATTATTGTTATTGTTATTGTTGTTGTTGTTGTTGTTGTCGCTGTTATTGTTGTTGTTGTTATTTTGTTTTATATTTGTTGTTTATTCCTCCTTTTAATTGTCCAAATATGTGCTTTCTTTCGTTGTTTCACCATCAAGATTGTCCTCGGTTGTGATGTCTCGAAATTGTCTCCCTCCCCCTTCCCCCCCCCCCCCCCCCCCCCCCCCTTCCCCCCCCCCCCCCCCCCCCCCCCCCCCCCCCCCCCCCCCCCCCCCCCCCCCCCCCCAATCCCGCAGACGGGCATCGGAAGTACTCCCACTCGCCCCCGGACAATATTTGTAGCCTACCCCCTTCCTAGATAACAACTTTCTCCTCGAATTTGTGGCATTTATCCTCCTTGTGCTCCCTCTTCCTTCATAGCGACAACATTTATGATATCACCCATTCCTCCCCCTTTGTCAGTAGCGATATTTCTCTTCCCCACTCTCTCGTCGACGACAAACAAATTATATCGTTGCACTTCCCCTATTGTTAATACGGACACCTATTGACCATTCCAAATGGCTCTCTAACGAAGTATTAGTCTCTCATCCCAAATCTTGTTTGCCCTCTCGACTTTTATACATTTACAAACCAAAATCGTGAAAAAAAGATAGTAAGAACAAAAATAACATCAAAGGGACACGTACCCACTAATGTTACTTACTTTTTGGGTTTTTTCATTTCATGGTTTATACAACAACCACGCGGCAAAGATTAAAACATAAAGAAACACGCATTTGATTACTTTGCCTGTATCCCTCTTTCCCATCCTCTTTCTCCTTTCTTTCAACATTATCCCCACATCACTCTTTCACCCTCCATTTTGTATGTTTTCCCTTTTTTCCACCCTATCATTTTCCATATGTTTACCTTTGATTTGATGGACCATGTTGGCCAACACATCTTTGCTCCTCTTCTCTTTGTCCCACCTCATCCTCCTAACTCTTGCGTACACAATTGGGCCTTACACGTACTTTTGCGGTCGGGGTCGATTACATCCACAAAAAAGTTCTCGATGTAAATTACCCATCCTTCACTATCTTCGATTACACTCCGCCTGACCCTACGGACGAGGCTTGGGGTTTTGTTCGCAATGTTTATGTCTTATTGGCTTTTGATTTGTCGTAGTTTATGCACCTGCATCCTTGTATTCTCATATATTTCGTCTACTAGCCCTGGCGCATTTAGTGAGGTTTGTGACACAATGGCCAACTAAAGACGTTTCATTCGAAGTTATTGAAAGGCCCTCCATATGGAGCACAAGGGTCACTTTTTTAGTACTTTATTTACACCTTGTCATCCACTTACATCTGCGGATGTGTCGTCTCTGATCGGCATGTTAATTAATTAGGTCTTGTTCATAAGTGCTCGAGGAGGTTAGGGACCTTTGTCCATTCACCCTTGCTCGTAAACTTATACGATAGTTGAGGTCCTTCGAGCGCTTCATCCGCAAGCTCCCATCCTTTTGTCTCCTTCCATCCTTATATGTGAGCTTCAAGAATATCTTATTTTCATCGAAAAGTTGTCATCAAAGCACCTACCTCTTCTCTCCGTCTCTCGCTTGGGGTCCATCTGGATCAATTTTCAAGCTCTTCCGCAAGGTGTTGCCCCTTGGGCCGAGTGCTTAACGCTTTGACATGTTTTTCAACTTTTCTTTGTTTGTACAAATGGAAACATTTATCTTAGGATTTGTGATGTCCTCGTGACGTTTCGTCTAGTGGTTGTCATCGAGCCAAATGGGGGGATCCGGCCAATTAAAGTGCACAACGTATTATACAAATTGGTGGTTAGTTTTTGCCATATATACACATCTCCAATCCGCGTATTTTAATTAATTTGTACGTGATTGTTTCATGATTACTTTTCACCTCATCGGTTTAGGTTGGCCACTTGGGACCTTGTGATGGTTTGGCTCACATTTTTTCGGGCTTTGCTAGTTCTTTATTTAGAATGATCGGTACTCCAGTTCGATGTTTCAAATGCATATTAATTGGTGTTTCATTAAAGCTTATAGCTAGCCCCTCCCTCGTTGTGCAAATCTTGTCTGTTGTGCGAGCCTTTTTACTCATCGGAAAGCAACCTCTCTTCTTTAGTTGATAGTGGTTTCGTCCTCTTTCCTTTACGATCGACACTCGTCAAGCCGGCCCCATTGGCTTACCCTTCTTCGCCCTTACTCGTTACTGGACCTCTTGGCTATCGTTTCCACTTTCCCTTCTTGCCTCTCCTATTTAGTGGCGGACTACGGACATTCATCGCCCATATGGACAAAGTTGTGCGGACCTATTTTTTTTGAAAATCACTTAACATAACTTAACCTTTTCTTCCACTCTCCAAGTGTGTCGCTCGATCACCTTCTATTACCTCCTTCTTTCAACCCTCATTGTGGTTTTTGGAGGCCAAACATTTTTGAGGGCGTCCGCGTGTTAGGTTGCTTGCTTAGATGGAGTACTTTTATGATATAATTTCTTGAATATGTTTTTCACACTGATTTGTCCCATGTGACAACTCCCTCAACCTTCTTGAACCTCAATTTTTGAGCTCTTTTGATGAGGTTTCTCACCCATGGCCCCTCTTGTCTCACCCACACTTCCCTTCTCACCCCTTACTATTGTCTCATCTCTATCCGCCTTCAATGAACGTCACACTTTATTGCGTTTTGAGGCTTTTGATAGCAAGTCTAATTTCTCGACATTTATAACTCCCTTTATTCCCCCCTTTAATGTCTACTGGATTCGTAACTCCCTCCATCCGTTTCCTCTTGGATTTGTGACGATAAATGGTAGACTATGGAGGACTGATAGAGATGATGCCTACTCACACGAGGAAAATGCTAGGATGTGATTTTTCGTCGATCACAATTTTGGGCTGCCCAGATTTTCGGGCCGCTAAAAATTACAATCGTATAAACGAAAGAAGTTTTACGGTCGGGGAGATCAGGATACAGTCTTTGCGCATCCAAATTTGGAATTTCCATTGAAATTTGAAATTTGAAATTTGCCTCTCTCTTTGTTGCTTCTGCCATTGACCATCACCTGCACGGAAGTCAAATTATTAGTGTTGGGTATCGGGTAGTTTCATATCGCGATAATTTCGATATTCGATATATCGAATATCGATCGAGCAGATTCCTCGATATATCGTACCGGGACCAACATAAATTATCGCGATATATATCGCAAAAACTGGGTGTCCGTACAGTCCTAGTACGGAAAATCGTACGGATACCCCCCCCCCCCCCCCCCCCCCCGCCCCCAGGGGGGGGGGGGGGGGGGGGGGGGGGGAAAAACAACACCCGTACGAAATGAAATTAGATTTAGCGTGCTAGTATTATCTCGAAATGACGAAATCAAATCAGATTTAGCGTGTTACCACCCGCACAAAATCAAATTAAATTTAGAGTGTTACACGTGAGCATGTTTAAAGCTTTAGTCTGGAAACACCTTCACGTTTTACTTCGTCGCCACACATCTTTTTCACTCTCTCTGCCATGGATTCTCTCCTCCTCTTATCTCTTCTAATTCCTTTGGTTTTGTTTGTCTATCTCCTTCTCCGACATTTTCGCAGTCCTCCTTCTTTTCGGGGCTGCCACGTGGTCATAGTTGGTGGCTCCAGCGGCATAGGCCTTGAGTATGCTGTCCTGGCATTAGCAGAAAAATGCCACGTGAGCATTATTTCTCGGAGCCAGAGTCGCCTGGCGGAAGCCAAAGACAGAGTGAGTGTTCTACATATAAAATATCCTTAGGTGTTGGCAATCCTAATTATACCTATCGTCTTCCAATCCTAGCTTTCACTTATGCTTATTCCTGGCCGTCGACTTAATATTAATCCTAATCCCACCCAATCTTTACCGCTATTCTCTGTAACCCTCTGGAAAACCTATCAATTTTTTCGCTAAGCGTATTGTAATCTTCTTCACCTGTTATCACCAGTCTCAGTCCAAAGTCTTAAGTGACATTGACCTTCCATGAACAGTTTCAAAGTTCTATCTTAGAAAACCTCAAGAATCTCAACTGAGAAGCCCTTGAAAAAAGTCTTTGCCAACTCTATCTTCTAGTTCACATCTATATCAAACCTTTATCCATATCTATAGTAATATATAGATATAATCCTATAATTCACATTTATATTAACATGTAGATATAATCCTGTAATCCACATTTATAATAACCTTTAGATAATCCTATAATCCACACTTGTAGATATGATCCTATCATCCACATTCATAATACATGTTGATATAATCCTTTAAACCACATATGACATATAGGTATAATTCTGTAATCCACATTTATAGTAACATATACATATAAACCAATAATAACATATAGATATATTCCTGTACAAAAGCGACTGTTTTTGTTGTTTTCAAGAGAGGAGAGAGGAGAGGGAGAGGGAGAAGGAGAGGGAGTTAGGGAGATGCAGTTACTCTTTCGTACATTTAATCTCCTCTGACCTCTATCCTAACTCTATCCCTCCCTTTATTAAACCTTTTGAAACTTGAGCCCTATGGTTGTTCTTTAGCTTTAACCTAACCATTGCTCTGCACTATAATCCTCAACCCAACACCGACCATAAATTTTTGATTTAGACAAATCTGAATCCCAGCTCGACTCTCTTCTTTAAATCTTAAACGAATTTAACCCAATCCCATCCTGAACTAAAACTTCCCCTAGCTCCTTTCCTTCCTGGGCTCCAATGTCCATTTCCATTTATCCATTTGTGTCCACAACCCTATCCATGTTTCCTTCCATTTATTTCCTTCCACCTTCCAGCCTCATCCTCCTCCCTCCCTCCCTCCCCCTCTCTCTCTCCTCCTCCCCTCTCCTCTCCTCTCTCCTCTCCTCCTCCCTCACCCTCACCCTCACCCTCACCCTCACCCTCACCCTCACCCTCACCCTCACCCTCACCCTAATCTTATCTCCCCTAACCCCCCGAACCTCAACCGTAACCCAACCCTAATCCTAACCTGAGCCCGAATTTTAATCCTGACTTGAACCCTAACCTTAAAAATTAACCTTTACTTTTAATGTGAACCGTAACTCCTGTTTCCGCCTCTCTCGCCAGCTGACAGCTGGCAGATCGCCCAACGAAGTGGACGTCTTCACTTACTCTGCTGACGTCAGCAATCCAGAAGAGACAAAAAAGGCGATGGATGCGGCCGTAGAGCAGTTTGGACCCATAAGTGTTTTGATTTGCAGTCAGGGAATCTCCATTCCGAGAAAATTCGAGGAAGCTTCCAACGAAGAAATGGAAACGGTGGGTTTTAATATGGCAATTAGGATGTTTTTTTTTTTTTCAGGGTTTGATACTGCAATTAGGATTTTTTTTTTCATTTTTTTCCCTTTTTTTCAGATTTTAAGTGTTTAATATATTTTTAGAGTGGCTTTGGGGGCGGG
>JBBHKE010001189.1:0-44273 GCA_037447655.1 Zygnema cylindricum
CTACAGTACAATACTACTATTCCAAGTACAAACACCTCATTGGTTAGTGAGCAGTAGATACTCACTCAGTGTTTAAAGTTTGGGACTTAGAAATATTTTGACATTCTGTTTTGGGAATATGGAATCTAAGGGCAGTTTTTGGGAAACTTGTAGAGTCCAAATCTTATGGTTTACAAGACCAATTGTGTTGCAATTTTGGGAATTGACAGCTTGTACATTGTTTTGTTTATGTGCCTTATTTGGTGTTATTTGGACTTGTGTGTCAAGTTGTGTAGTGGTGCAAAAGTGGCATTTTGGTGGGATTCTTGTTAAGCTTCTGCTTTACCTATGTCTACTTCTACAAATACTGCTGCAGCTCCACCTACACCAGTTGTCATAGAACAATAGGTTATGGGCCTGTCTCTAAGAATTCATATTTTTTAATGGACATAAATATGCTTACTAGGCAGATATGGTTGAGTCTTACTTTGACATTGCAAGTTTACTCGAAATTTTGGATGGATCACTTGATGACGCTAATCCAACTTGGGCGAAAAAGAATTCGCAAGCTCGGAACGCTCTCAAGCTATGTTTTTCGGAGAACAAGGTTATGTCACGAATAAAGACGAAGAAGGCGATTAACATCTGGAAATCACTCAAAGTGTCTTATGAGAAGGCGAATGTTTAAGAGAAACTTCTGTTGGCAGGAAAAATATGGGACTACGATTTCTCGAGGGGAACCATGAGAGAGTATACTGATAACTTTTGACCTCTTATTGATTCTCATGCTTGTGGTGGTGGAGCTTTTCTTGAGTTTGAACAAGTTGCCCTCATCATTAGAGGTCATCCTAGTTGTATGAAAGATGCATCTGCTGAGTTGAAAAAACATGATAAAGCTAGTTGGACACTTCAGTTGGCTATAAATATTATTTTAGTGGAGGAGTCTTTGTCAAAGTTGCTTAATGGATAAAATCAAGTAGAGGCCTTTAACACAGATTTTGATAGAAAAAGTCAGTTTACCCGCAGAGAAATTCAATTAATCAGCAAAAGAATCAATTTAACCCGAATCAGGGTCAATTTAAACAGTTTAATCAAAGGCAGAATAGACAATCTTTTGCTATTTGTTTTTATTATTCAGAGAGTGGTCATGGATATAGGTACTGTCCTTAACTTAAAAAGGCAAATGAGACAAATTTATACTGTCCAGGCTGGCGGCAAAGTCAGTTTAACCAAAACTTCTCTGTTAATCAATTACAATACAACTCTTTGTTTTCTTCATCTATAACTCACGAAGATGAGTCATTGAGCTTCACTGAACATGACGACTCGGAGTTATTTGCTATGGAAGCAGCAATGGAAGGCTCAAAATAGGTCGGATGGATCATGGACACAGGAGCATCGGCTCACATGTGCTGGAACAAAGCACTTTTTACGAACCTTAAATCGACACCTGCGAATAATATTTACTATGCATGTGGAATGAGTGTCCAGACTTCTGCTCAGGGTGATGTTTCTTTGTTGGTGGACCTAAGTGGGAAATTAGTGGAAATAACAGTTCACAATGTTTTGTATGATCCAGAATTGATAAATAATTTGTTTTCTACTTCTTTAGTTGAGATCAAAGGCTTTCAAGTTACTCTCAAAAGGGGTAGGCATGTTGTTAGCAAGCTAGGAAAAGTAACAGTCACAAGAACTAGAGATGAAAGCAAAATGTATCGCATGGATATAATTTTTTTTAAGAAAAATAATATTCTTTACTCAAGTGCAATATCCCAGAATGAATTATGGCATAAGAGGTTAGGCCATGTTAATTACGATAGCTTAAGGAAAATGTTTAATGTGGAAAATTATTGGGTGTTTCTCTTATAGATCAACCAGTAAAAATTTGTGATGGCTGCTCTTTACGAAAGATTCATAAACTGCCTTATCCATAAGAGTCGGGTCACAACTCAACCAAAGTCTTGCAGCTCATTCACTCTAATGTTTTGGGACCGGCTCAGGTGCACTCTGCTGGGGGGGGGGTCGGTTCATGGTCACATTTACTAACGACTTCTCCAGATTTACTAAAGTATATTTCATGAAAGAGAAAAGTGAGGTCTTTGGACACTTGAAACACTATAAAGCTAGGGTGGAGAAACTACACGGTGTTCCAATTCTAGAACTCAGATCAGACAATGGAGGCGAGTATATGTCAAATGAGTTTGAAAAGTTTCTTTTGGATGAGGGTACAAGTCGCCAACTTACTATCCCTTACACACCTCAAAAGAATGGTCTTTTAGAAAGATTCAATAGAATTATTACAGAATGTGCTAGATCTATGCTTGCTAATAAGAAAGTAGATATAAAATTTTGGGCTGAGGCACTCAATCGTGCGGTTTATAATAAAAATAGAATAGGGTCCAGGTCGGTCAGCTCTACACCTTTTGAACTATCGACAGGTAGGAAACCAAAAGTCATTCATTTCAAAGTCTTTGGCAGTAAATGTTTCATTCTAAATACGTGTTTGAACACTTGGAAAATAAAACCAAAAGGTTTACCGGGTATTCTACTATGATATAATGACAACTCAAAGGGTTATAGAGTGTATATTTTAGAAAAGAAAAAGATAGTTGTGTCAAGAAATATCATTATAAAAGATGACGAAGAATCAACAGATCTTTTTACTATGACAGAAAAAGAGTCAGAGGAAAAGTCACAGGAATATGATATTTTTGATACCAATAAACTGATTTATTTTCAAGTTGTTAAGCAACCCACTTTAGACCTAGTTTTTTCGGATACACAGGGTCCTCTTTACCATTAGTTGGAACATAATAAATGGCTCTAGGAGCAAACATAACAAGTCACAAGACAGAGAAGGAACGCAAGACATCTATCGTTCTCACCTCAGAATTTCCGCGGAGAAGGAGATTTAGCAGTCGCCTGCAATCAAGTTCACACTTTGCATTTTCTATAGCCTTGGAGGAACTCCTGACCATTCGGGAGCCCTTCTCATCGCTGGAAAGAACTCATTAGATCGAGGCGGCAAATGATAAAATTATATCTATTATGGAGGCCCAAATATAGGAGTTGTTGGATCCTCCTCCGAACAGAAAAACCATCGGCAGCAAATGGGTATTCAAGGTTAAGTTGAACCCAGATGGCACCATTGAAAGATACAAGGCTAGACTTTTGGTGAAAGGATATAATCAGAAAGATGGAACTGACTTTGAGGAGACCTTCTCCTCAGTTGTAAAGTTTCCAACTGTAAAAATTCTGTTAAGTCTCGCTGCAATTGAAAATATTGAAGTTCATCAAATGGATGACAAAATGGCTTTCTTGCATTGTGAGCTTAAAGAAACTATCTATATGCAGTAACTTGAAATGTATGTAGAGAAAGGGAAGGAGAAACTAGTATGCAAACTGATGAAATCATTGTATCGGTTGAAACATGCCCGTAGACAATGGAACCTAAATTTGGATGAATTCCTAACTGGACTAGGCTTTAAACAAATTAGTTCAGATCATTCTGTTTATGTTATGCAGGGAGAAGATGGAATAATCTTTATTGCTGTATATGTAGATGATCTAATGCTTATCAGCAAATCTATGAATAAAATCAATCGGATTAAAGAAGCCTTAAAATCCAGGTTTGAGATCAAAGACTTCGGTGAGGTCAAGTATATCTTAGGGATACAAGTAGAGAGAGATAGAAATAAGAGACATATAATGTTAACTCAGAAAGAGGCTACAAGTTCTATCTTGGAAATTATGAAATGAAAGAATCTATAGGATGTGTAACTCCCATGGAATACAAGCAGAAATTAGAGGGAAGTGCCTGTGACTCATGCATTTTGGTTAGTGAGAGTCTAGAGTCAGGGGAGGAAGAGTTTATGGCTTCAAAACCATACAGGCAAGTACACCGTGAATCGTTATTAGACTAAGGAAATTATTAGTGTCAAAAATTAATTAGTGTCATTGATGTTAATTTAGTGCGGGACACGTGGCAGATTATGGTCCACGTCCTTAAATAGTATAATATATTCTATTTAAGGTGTCAATGTCAAAATTTTGGGGCGCCGATATTTAGTACACAAGTTTAATAACGATTCAAGGTGTAGTTGGTAGCCTCATTTATTTTATAAACTGTACGAGCCCGATATTGAACGTGTTGTTGGTGCTTTAAGTAGATGTCTGCAGAATCCAAAAAAGGCAGATTGGGAAGCTACAAAAAGAGTTCTAAGATACCTGGTAGGAACTCGGAATCTCAAACTTGTCATTGGAGGAGGAGAAATCAAGCTGCACACTTAAAGCGATGCTAGCTATGGCAACATGCCTAGCAGAAAATCAACAACCAGATTTGTTTTACCGATTAGCAATCGAACCTATTGCTGGAGCAGCAAGCTTCAGAAGGTCACGGCCCAGTGAACTATGGAGTCAAAATATATGGCACCAAGTTCTGCCCTCAACGAACTCCTATGGGTAAAAGCACTTTTACAGGAATTATGACACATGCAAACTGGTCCTCAAGTCACCTGGTGTGACAACCAGGCAGACATTGCAATCGCTTCCAATCCCAGCCACTACTTTAAGAATAAGCACATGGATGACACACTGCAATTTGTCCGTGAAATGGTGCTTGCTAGAGTAATAAAATTGTGTTATTTGCCGGATGAAAATATGGTTGCAGATATGCTAACTAAAGCTTTTCTTGCACCTAAATTAGTGTTCTGCGGAAATGCTATTGGGTTGAGTGAATTACTGAGTCTAAAGCTTTAGGGGAGTGTTGGTTTGAAAGCTTAGTCCACATTAGATTGAGTTGTGAAGGGAGATCTTATAACTTATAATATTTTTAGTTCTTGGTGTGTGTCATACCTACCTCTAATAGTGTGACAATGAACAAGTAACTTTAGAGTATATCGTACGGTCACACAAACACGCGTCAACATTTTAGACAACGTAGGAAGTGCGAAGTGGTCCTAGGCACATGTCACTTTCCGAACGAGTGAATTTGGCGGATCGGACGGACAAGATGTGAACCAGACATTGTGGAACAAAATTGTAAGAGACAAATACCGGACGTCAATTTCAACCAAACTAACGCCTGAGATAAAGTGGGGACCACGGGTGACGCGGTGCTTAGTAAACACCCCAGATATTCGTAAAAGATTAACCACAGCCGGCTGGACTTATTTCGCTCTTGCTGACTAAGCAACAACATTATGTGTAAGGCACCAAATTGTGAATACTTGAAATAACAGATTTTTGTAGTGTACCGCATTACGTAATAGTGTTTACTATACGTTTAGGTACTCTGTCGTACTACAGTACAGTACTGCTATTCCAGATACAAAAACCTGATTGGTTAGTGAGCAGTAGATACTCACTCAGTGTATAAAGTTTAGGACTTACAAATAATTTGACATCATATTTTTGGAATATGGAATTCTAAAGGTAGTTTTTTGAAAACTAGTAGAGTCCATATTTTATAGTTTACTGGACCAATTGTGCTACAATTTTGCGAATTGATAGCTTATATGTTGATTTGTTTATGTACTTTATTTGGTGTCATTTGGACTTGTGTGTCAAATTGTGTAGTGGTGCAAAAGTGGCATTTTGGTGGGATTATTGTTAAGCTTCTGCTTTAGCTATGTCTATTTCTACAAGTACTGCAACAGCTCCACTTGCACAAGTTGTCATAGAACAACAATAAAAATGCAAAATTTGTTACCATACTTAGCCATCATTCCGCCATTGTACTTGTAATTTGAAATTTTTCCATCCAAGAAAAGTTATTGGTGGTCACAAGGTTTTTGATAATCATTTTTAAGAGATTTCCAGATGTCAATCACCTTCTTCATTTTGATCCGAGACATAGCCAAGTCCTCAGATAAACATAATTTTAAATTAGACCAAGCTTGTGTGTTTTTTTTAGAACAAAATAGATCTAATTCATCCAGGGTACCATTCAAAATATCCAAAAGATTAACATTCTCGATGTGAGTCTCTACCCTATCCGCCCAGTAAATATATTTTTCCCCCTAGAAGATAGGAATTCTCAATAACTGGCCCATAACCTGTTGTTCTACAACCATCGGTGCATGTGGAGGAGTAGCAGTAGTAGTTGAAGTAGACATGATACATTCTCAAAAGCTAACAAAAATTCTTCCAAGCAGCTAATTTCAAATGCTCACCAAATCTGAAAAAAATAATAAAAATACACAAAACTCTATCACAAAATAGAATACCACAAATAGTGACAACTCCTGAAGTTTGAGCTTAATTGACCTAACTAAAATGAAGATATAATACTCAAAAGTTTCCCAAAAACTGTTTGTAATTTTATTATCAGGATGTCTAGATACAAGATATATTCTAAGTCCTAAGTCTTATACTCATAGTGATTATCACTAACTAATTTTTCCAATTACATAGTACTACTTGAAACAGTAATAGTGTACCTCTAACACAATTGTACCTAACAGGAACGTCCAAAAACCTAATAATACCAAAAACTAAATATGTTTGGTAACACTAATAATCAATTAGCTCTCGTACAACCAACATTGCTCAAATATCTTCAAATAGTGACCGTTTAAAAATTCGTCATTTGTTGAATCAATAATGCCCGGATGCGTCCACCCGTTTGTCGCAAAGCACCTGCCAGTCTAGTCACTTGTGGTCCCCTTCTGAATTTTGTACGTTGACGTTATTCCTATTAACCATAGCTGTGTCGTCCCGTACATGACCATTTCCTGAAAAACCGCTCTTCTCCTAACCTGTTAGATCATTTGATTTCGTCCGTTCGGCATGTGACACGTGGAACAGCTCGTCCATGTATTTTTTCTGAATATATGCATTCACTAAGTGATGACGCGTGTTCTTTTACTGTATTTTACACTCCCTTATTCTTTCGCTACTGTTACACTATTAGAGGTACGTATTAAAGGTTTTTGGCCAAAATATTTTCGAAGTCCTAAGTTTCCTCTCACTATTGTGCTTAATGAGGCTAATAGCTTTCCAAAATCAATAACTCCAAAACATGTTAGTAACCCAACTTTGTGATTGCACGTACAACAATATTGGTAAAAAACACTTTATATTGTTAATGCTTACAAAAATTGTTCAAATAAAATCTCAACCATGTTTATAACTCAAATTTTTGTTTGCTCTAACAATAATTTCTTGTAACGAACAACGTTTATTATGACGCTAAAAAAAACACTAAAGAAAAACCCTCTACTATATTTGCAACACAAATTTGTGTTAGGGTAACCAACAAAAATATTAACGAACAAAGTTCATTGGGAACGCACACAAAATGAGCTAAAAATAACCCCAAACCATGTTTCTATAACAAATTTCAGTTTGCTCTAAAATTTAGGTTATCAGTGTGAATGTTTGGGGGTTAATTTGAAAAATGGTAGATAGGTTGTTAATAAGAATGGCAAAGTCACAGTTACAAGTACTAGAGATAATAGCAAGATGTACCGAATGGATATGGCTAATACCAAAGAGATTGATGTTTTGTACTTTGGTGTTTTACATTCAGATGAGTTGTAGCATAAAAGATTAGGCCATGTAAACTGATAGTTCGAGAAATATGGTACATGTTGGCAAAATAGATGGTGTGTTTGTAACGGATTAGCCGTTGAAAACGTGCGATGGCTGTGTATTAGGGAAAATACACAGAATGCCATTCCTCGAGGAGTCTGAACATCGATCAACTAAACTTTTACAACAAATTCATTCTGATATTTTTTGACCTGCCAAGGTACCATTTGTAATGGGGATAAAATATATGGTCACTTTCACAGATGATTCTTCTAGGTTTAGAAAGTATACTTCATGAAGTACAAGAGTAGAGTGTTCGGTCACTTCAAGCACTATAAAGCTAGAGTGGCAAAACTACATAATCTACCAATTTTGGAACTTAGATCGAACAACAAGAGGAATATACATCTAAGGAATTTGAGAATTCTTTACTCCAGGAATGTATAAGTCATCAGTTGAATGTTTTTTATTCTCCGGAACAAAATAGAGTATTAGAGTGATTAAATAATACACACACAGCGAGCTCTAGGTGAATGCTTGCAGATAACGATGTGGATATGAAATTCTGGGATGAGGCTCTCATTTGAGCACTCTATATTAAGAATAGAATAGGGTCAAGGTCAGTATAAACTATTCCTTATAAAGTTTGGATTGGCAAGAAACATGATGTTAGTTATTTTAAGTTTTTGGAAGTATATGCTTCGTTTTAGATACATCAAAAGATAGGTGGAAAAAAGATCAAAAAAGGTTACCGAGAATTTTGCTTGGATATGATGATCACTCTAAACGGTAAAGTTTTTTTGTTCTTGAAAAAAAAAGATAATAGTGGCTCAAAATATCATTGTAAAAGATGAACTTGATTCGATAGATTTATTCACACTGAAAGGTGTACAAAAAGAACAAAAGGTACAAGAGTATATCACTCTGGACTGCAATCAGCCTATTATAACACAAGTGCAGAGTCCTCAAGTTGCTGAGCGGTCTTTGTTGTTCTACAACCACCGTTGCAGGAGGGGAACCAGCAATAGTAGTGGAACTAGACATAGAAAACAGCAAAAGCTATGAAGCACCTACTGAACAGCCAACTTTCAGCTTACACAAAATATTACTCAAAAGCTCAGTATGCCTCAAATTACTCATAGTGATACAAAACAGAGTAAACTGACAATTCTCAAAATTGCAGCTCTAAAGACCCAATAAACCATAAGATATGACTTCTGGAAGTTTCCCAAAAACAGCCCTTAAAATGTCATAATCCCAAAACTGGATGATACAAAATTTGCTAAGTCCTAAACTATATACTCACAGTGAGTATCTACTGGTCACATTGATTTGGGTAACCGTACTAAAAAACTATCCTGACTTATGACAAAGTATCCAGCCTTTAATTTACTATACCATAAGCACCTCCAAAAACCTAATTATTATTTTCCAAAAACCTAATTAATAAAACGCTATTTTTATTACACTAAACTACAAAACATTGTTCTACAAATATTTTCAGATACTTTACCGTACAATAAAAATTATAGGTGCTTAGTCAACGATAGTCACTAAAGTCTAGTCGACTGTTGTTGTGTCGTACGAACCATCTGAGTGCGTACGATTTGCTTCGTCACATTGATCCCACGTGAATCGCGTGCGTCGATAGGATTCGATCGTAATGATGGTTCGTACTATATATCTCCAAAATATCCGGTCAAGATTTCGTTCGTTCGATCGGTGAATCCACTCGTTCAATTTATTGCGTGTAATCGGATTGTGTTGAAAATAAGTATTTTCTAGGTCTAAATTAAATAAAAAGCAAAGAGAGAGCAAGCAGTCTGTCTCCACCTCTCTCTCTCCATCCCCCATACTTGTTGTAGTCACTAAAGGAGACAGAGAGAGAGTATTGGAGCCATGGCTGCCTCAGCTCCACTTGTGCAAAACTAAAGAGTTACCTAAGTCACTCTCAACAAAAGGTTGAGTCTGGCAAGACTCAAACCCCCGACCGGCAGAGCATGGCGTAGCCGTTAGCTCTAACCGGTATGTCGTAGAAGTTCGCTAGAGTATATACGGTTTGATAAATACTGAAACAGTGTTACGGTAGTTATTTCGATTATCGAAAATATAGATATCAGTACATGGAGCGGATTAAATACAGTTCAAATATGATTTCCGCACAAAACAAATGAATCAGACATTTGTTTCGACGGTTGAGATCAAATACGAAATTATATTCGACGGCGCACGTCAACGCCGCGATCTTGGAATGGTCACTTTGGCATTTAGTGACGTGGCATGACATGGCGCCACGTGGAGAGATAACATTCGGTCGCGAGAATTCCGAGGAACGTACGGACGAGTAAAAAGTGGACACACATCCGTTTAATAGCCTTTTCGTACATAGGCCGTACAAAAGGTACATCGGGAGTAATAATTTTTGGTACAATACAGTATTCTGATTAGTCTGTACTTTAGTAGACAGGAGTTATTTGAGGGAATCAGGACTTAGTAAATTTTGGTAGGCAGTCACCTCTCTCTTTGAGAGTTTGTACAAATTGGCATTTTTACTGCCTCATTACTTACTGCTTCATTGGGTGTTTTTAGAGATTCTTTTTCCTACGGACTCAGAGGAGTTGAGTCTGCACAAGGGTATAGTCAGATTGCCTGCTTGTCTTCTTGGGTAACAATAGTTGCCATTGAAATTGGGTTAGTTAATAACTATCTAGAGGCTTCTAGAATTATGTAGTCCAATGGAGGACACAAAGTTGCACGTTATGGGAACACTTTCTAGGGTGCCCATCTTCAATGGATTAGGGTTTATCTATTGGGAAGCCATGAAGATTGGGGCTCTGTGTGAAAAAAGATACTGGGGTATTGTTAGTGGACAAATGAAACGTCCACCTTAGGGAAAACCATCGGGATTCGGTTGAATAAGGTTTTCTGTAGCAACATCTGCTGCAGCAGAGGAGGCAGATGATAGGGACAGCAGTGTGTCCGAAAAAAGGAAAGAAAATGAGACACCTCTTACTACTATTTCTCCTATTCCCACGACACTCGGAGCGGCGATCGTGAAGACCGTGGAGACGGACATTCAAATGTGGGAAGGCACCAACATCGCTACCAAGAAATTCATTCTGAGACACCTCACACAAGCTTTGGCAACTCCCCACCTTCACATTTACAAGGCCGAGGAATTATGGGTGAGTTTGATAGAGATCTATAGAGCAGATACAATTTAGGAGCTCAAGTTGGCAGAGGAAAAGTTGGGAAATTATACTTACAAAGGGGAAAAGTTGTTAGACTACTGTAATGATCTTTCTTGTTTATATATAGAGATGGAGAGTGCCGGATGGACATGTACAATGAAGATGAAGGTTAACACTCTCACCATGAAGTTACCCTGATGAGTATGAGAATATAGTGTACACAGTACAGGAAATGACTGATAGTTCATGGAAGTGGAATACAGTGATCCGCATGATACTTCTGCAAGAGAGCATGATTGAAATTAGGAGAGGAGGAAAGAGCGTTCAAGCTCTAGCCACCGGAGGGGATAGGTGGAAATCGGACTCAAAAAAACCATACGAAGGAGAAAGAGTTTAGCTTGGAGGACCAAAGGCACCAAAGGGCCTATGTATTTTTTGCAAAAAGTCGGGACACTTTATTGCGGATTTTGTCAAGCTATCGCAGCTAAGGCTCTAAGAGAACCATGGAGGGGGTTCTTCCGGAGGGAAGAAAAAGGCACTTTTGGTTACAAAAGTGACAGGAGAAACCGAGGACAAGTCCTCTGAGGAGGATGGGGAGCTTCCTCTTGACAAGAGTCTGGAGGAGAAAGAGATCCCTCGGAGATATAAGTGTGCCCTTAATCATTCGAAGCCCCAAGAAGGATGGATCATCGAATCAATGCATCCATGCATATGTGTCATGAAAAGACCCTTCACTAAGCTAAGGAAAAATCCCCTCAGAAGAATAGAGTATGGGATGGGAGAGTTTTGAAATCTAGTGGATCAGACCTAAAAGTTTTAGTGGGAAGGTAAGACTTATATCTCACTTTCTGATGTGCTCTATATTTCTCAGCTGAGTAAAAATCTTGTCTCTACATATGTGTTATATGACAAAATGTTTAACACCTTCACTAGAAAGGGAGTCTTTACAACCAAGTATGGGGATGAAGTTTACTTCACTGCAGATAAGGGTAGCTAAGGAAAGTTTAGGCTTAACTTGAGTAGTGAAAAGAAGAATGCTTACTATGTTGGTGTCCCAAAATTGATGATTTGGCGTAAGCGGTCAGGACATGTGCATTTTGATACATTGAGGGAAATGAAGAAGCTTGGAGTTGTGGAAGGCATTTAATTTGATGATAATGAAATGGTGGATGATTGTAGTGGGTGTGCCCAAGGTAAGGCTCACAGACTTCCTTTTCCTAAAGCCGTCACATAAAGAGGAGAAAAGGTACTAGATTTGATACACATAGATATATGGGGACCAGCAAGGGTACCCTCAGTTAGAGGAAAGAGATATATGTTGACAATTACTGATGATTGGTCTAGGTACTCTAGAGTTTGCTTTCTAAAAACAAAGTCTGAAACACCAACTTACTTCAAAGAATATAAAGCCTTGAGTGAGAAGTTGCATGGAACCCCCATTAAAAGAATGAGGAGTGATAATGGGGGAGAATATACCTCTAACTAGTTTGAGGAATAATTAAGACATGAGGGAGTTCAACACCAAAAAACTGTACCACATAATCGGGAACAAAATGGGGTAGCAGAGAGGTTGAACCGAACACTAGGAGATGGTCTATGCAGTATGTTAATTGACAAGAAAATAGGAAAGTGATTTTGGGCAAAAGCCATGAATTGTGCAACTACGTCAAGAATATAGTCCTTACCTCAGCAATCAAAGGTATGACACCTTATGAGAGATGGGTTGGAAGGAAATCGGATATTTCTCACCTTAAAGTATTTGGTAGCCACGTTTACAATCTACATACGGCTAGGAAAAACTAGAAACTTGATGCTAATAGAAAACCTGGATATTTTGTGGGATATGATGAGGATGTTAAGGTATCTAGAGTTTATGACTTAGCAAAGCAAGATATCATTCTGGTAAATCACCTAGTTGTCATGGATGAAGGAGAGTTAATTGAACCATTCAAATATACTAAGAAGATAATAATCAAGTTTCAGTCTGAAAGTGAGGAGAATTCGGTTTTTCTCGAAAAAGACATGAGTAAGATTGTGATTGCACATTCATGGGAGATTCAAGATACAAGAGAGCTACCAGAATCCCCATATATCCCCACGGAATTCGAGGAGACAAAAGAGGAGGAACCGGAACCATCTTCCATGGATAGGGGAGGGAATGAGACAATAAGGAGAATCCCAAGACTTTCCTCTATTCCAGCTTTAGAGTTTGAAGGGGGGAGAAAGAGCACCAAAAGAATACAAGAGAAACAGGCTGCTCATAAGGTAACTAAGCTATCTCATCTTGATGAGCCTCAGTCATACTTGGAAGCAGTGAACAGCCCAAAAAGAAAAGATGGATCATGGCCATAAATGATGAGATGACTTCTATCATGGAAGCAAATACTTGGGAACTAGCGGATTGCCCTCTAGAGAGAAAACCTATTGGCTATAAATGGGTATTTAAACTAAAACTAGACCTAGATAATACCATTGAAAGATATAAGGCTCGCTTGGTAGCAAAGGGGTTCATCCAAAAGGAGGGGATTGACTATGAGGAGACATTTGCTCCAGTTGTTTTTTTCCCATCAGTAAGGATTCTCCTCACTCTAGCAGCATCGGAAGACATGGAAATCCATCAGATGGATATTAAGAGCGCCTTCCTCAATGGTGAGTTGGAGGAAGAAATCTTCATGCGGCAACCAAAAGGGTTTGTGGAGGCGGTGAAAAAGAGCAAAGTTTGTAGACTCATAAAGACCTTATATGGACGTAAGCAGGCCCCCCGACAATCGAATAAGAAACTAGATGAGTTTCTCACTAGTCTGGGGTATATTTGGATCAGCTTTGACCATTCTATCTATATGTTTGAAACTGAGGATGGTGTGATCTTTATTGCAATGTATGTGGATGATCTGCTGGTGTTAAATAAATCTTTGGAAAAGATCATTAAGTTACAAAAAGATCTTAGAAGCAGATTTGACATGAAGGATTTATGGGAGGCAAGATATATTTTGTGAATCCAAATGGAAAGAGATAGGGGGAAAAAGATCATTAGACTCACTCAAAAACAAGCAATAGGAAATATGCATGAGAAATTCAAGATGGAGAAAGCAAACAGTTGTACCACTCTTATGGACAAGTTTGTGTTTGCGCTAACAACAATAGAGGTAACAAACGCTTTATATTGTTAACACTCACAAAAATAGTAAAAAAAAACCATAAACCATGTTTCTAACACAAATTTGAGTTTGCGCTATCAAAGATATTTGTAACAAACAACGTTTTATGTTCGTGGTCACAAAAAGAGTTAATAAAAACTCCGAACCATGTGTGTAACACCAGTTTGTGTTTGCGATAACAACAATAGTGGAAAGAAATTCTATATAATGTTAATGCTAAAAAAAGTAGTAAAATAAAACAGTAAACCATGTTTATAACACAAATTTGAGATTGCACTAACAAAGATGTTTTTAGCAAACAACGTTTTTTGTTCGTGGTCACAAAAAGAAGTAAAATAAACTCCGAAACCATGTCTTTAACACAAGTTTGTGTTTGCGCTAACACATCAGTGGTAACAAACACATTCTATTGTTAACACTCACAAAAACAGTTAAAAAAATACTAAACCATGTTTATAACAGAAATTTGAGTTTGCGCTAACAAAGATATTTGTAACAAACAACGTTTATTGTTTGTGGTCAAAAAAAGAGGTAAAATAATCTCTGAACCATGTTTGTAACACAAGTTTGTGTTTGCGCTAACAACAATAGTGGTAACAAACACATTCTGTTGTAAACGCTCACAAAAATAGTTAAAAAAAATCCCTAAACCATGTTTCTAACACAAATTTGAGTTTGTGCTAACAAAGATATTTGTAACAAACAACGTTTATAGTTCGCGATTACAAAATGAGGTAAAATAAACTCCGAACCATGTTTATAACACAATGTTGTGTTTGCGCTAACAACAATAGTGGTAAGGAACTCTTTATATTGTTAACGCTCACAAAAATACTTAAAAAAAAACATTATACTATGTTTTTGACACAAATTTGTGTTTGCGCTAACAAAGATATTTGTACAAAACAACATTTATATTTCGGGGTCACAAAAAGAGGTAAAGTAAACTCCTTACTATGTTTATAACACAAGTTTGTGTTTGTGCTAACAACAATAGTGGTAAAAAACACATTCAATTGTAAAAGCTCACAAAAAAAGTTAAAAAAAACCTTAAACCATGATTCTAACACAAATTTGAAATTGCGCTAACAAAGATATTTGTAACATACAACATTTATTGTTCGCGGTCACAAAAAAGGTAAAATAAACTTCGAACTATGTTTATAACACAAGTTTGTGTTTTCGCTAACAACAATAGTGGTAAGATATTCTTTATATTATTAACGCTCACAAAAATTAAAAAAAAAAAACACTAATCTATGTTTCTAACACAAATTTGAGTCTGCACTTACAAAGATATTTGTAACAAACAACCTTTATTGTTTGTGGTCGCAAAAACAGGTAAAATAAACTTCGAACCATGTTTCTAACACAAGTTTGTGTTTGCATTAACAACAATAGTGGTAACAAGCACATTCTATTGTTAACGCTCACAAAAAAAGTTAAAAAAAACTTTAAACCATGTTTCTAACACAAATTTGAGTTTGCACTAACAAATATATTACTAACAAACAACATTTTTTGTTGGTGGTCACAAAAAAAGGTAAAATAAACTCCGAACCATGTTTGTACCACAAGTTTGTGTTTGCGCTAACAACATCAGTGGTAACAAAAACATTCAATTGTTAACGCACACAAAAATAGTAAAAAAAAATCCCTAAACCATGTTTCTAATATAAATTTGAGTTTGCGCTAACAAAGATATTTGTAACAAACAACATTTATTGTTTGCGGTCACAAAAAGAAGTAAAATAAACTTGGAACTATGTTTATAACACAAGTTTGTGTTTGCGCTAACAACAATAATGGTAAGAAATTCTTTATATTATTAATGCTCACAAAAATAGATCAAAATAACCCTACACCATGTTTTTAACACAAAATTGAGTTTGTGCTAACAAGATATTTGTAACAAACAATGTTTATTGTTTTCGGTCAGAAAAAGAGGTAAAATCAACTTTGAACTATGTTTATAACACAAGTTTTTGTTTGCGCTAACAACAATAATGGTAAGAAATTCTTTATATTATTAACGCTCACAAAAATAGTTAAAAAGAACCCTAAACCATGTTTTTAACACAAATTTGAGTTTGCGCTAACAAAGATATTTGTAACAAACAACGTTTATCATTCGTGGTCACAAAATGAAGTAAAATAAACTTCGAACTATGTTTATAACACAAATTTGTGTTTGTGGTGACATCAATAGTGGTAAGAAATTCTTTATATTATTAAGGCTCACAAAAATAGTTAAAAAAAACCCTAAACCATTTTTGTAACACATAATTTGAGTTTGCGCTCACAAAGATATTTGTAACAAACAACGTTTATTATTCGTGGTCATAAAAAGAAGTAAAATAAACTCCGAACCATGTGTATAACAAAAGTTTGTGTTTGCGTTAACAATAATAGTGGTAACAAACACACTCTATTGTTAACGCTCACAAAATAGATATAAAAAACTTCAAACCATGTTTATAACACAGTTTTGAGTTTGCCCTTACAAAGATATTTGTAACAAACAACGTTTTTTGTTCGTGGTCACAAAAAGAGGTAAAATAAGCTCTGAACCATGGTTATAACAGAAGTCTGGGTTTGCGCTACCAAAAATTGATGTAAGAAACTCTTTATATTGTTAATGCTCACAAAAATAGTTAAAAAATACACTAAACCATGAATAAAACACAAATTTGAGTTTGCGCTAACAAAGATATTTGGAACAAACAACGTTTTTTGTTCCTGGTAACAAAAAGAGGTAAAATAAACTCTGAACCATGTTTGTAACACAAGTTTGTGTTTGCGCTAATAGCATTAGTGATAACAAACACATTCTGTTGTTAACACTCACAAAAACACGTAAAAAGATCCTAAACCATGTTTATAACACAAATTTGAAGTTGTGCTAACAAAGATATTTATAACATACAAGTTTATTGTTCACGGTCACAAAAAGAGGTAAAATAAACTTCAAACTATGTTTATAACACAAGTTTGTGTTTGCGCTAACAACAATAGTGGTAACAAACACATTCTATTGTTAACGCTCACAAAAAAAGTTAAAAAAAACTTAAAACCATGTTTCTAACACAAATTTGAGTTTGCATTAACAAATATATTGGTAACAAACAACTTTTTTTGTTCGTGGTCACAAAAAGAGGTAAAATAAACTCCTAACTGTTTATAACACAAGTTTGTGTTTGTGTTAACAACAATAGTGGTAAAAAACACTTTCTATAGTTAACGCTCACAAAAATAGTTAAAAAAAACTTCAAACCATGTTTATAACACAAATTTGAGTTTGCGCTAACAGAGATATTTGTAACAAACAACATTTGTTGTTTGTGGTAACACAATGAGGTAAAATAAACTCAAAACCAAATTTATATCACAAGTTTGTGTTTGCGCTTACAACAATAGTGGTAATAAACTCTTTATATTGTTAAGGCTCACAAAAATAGATCCAAATAACCCTTAACCATGTTTTTAACACAAATTTGAGTTTGCGCTAACAAAGATATTTGTAACATACAACGTTAATTGTTTGAGGTCACAAAAAGAGGTAAAATAAACTCTGAACCATGGTTGTAACACAAGTTTATGTTTGCGCTAACAATAATTGTGCTAAGAAACTCTTCATATTGTTAATGCTCACAAAAATAGTAAAAAAATACCCTAAACCATGAATAAAACACAAATTTGAGTTTGCGCTAACAAATATATTTGTAACAAACAACGTTTTTTGTTCGTGGTCACATAAAGAGGTAAAATAAACTCTGAACCATGTTGTAACACAAGTTTGTGTTTGGGCTAACAACATTAGTGGTAACAAACACATTCTATTGTTAACACTCACAAAAATAGGTAAAAAAATCCTAAACCATGTTTTTAACACAAATTTAAGTTTGCGCTAACAAAGATATATGTAACACACAACGTTAATAGTTTTGCTATATAAAAAGAGGTAAAATAAACTTCAAACTATGTTTGTAACACAAGTTTGTGTTTGCGCTAACAACAATAGTGGTAAGAAATTCTTTTTATGATTAACGCTCTCAAAATTAAAAAAAAAAAACACTAAACCATGTTTCTAACACAAATTTGAGTTTGCGCTAACAAAGATATTTGTAACAAACAACGTTAATTGATCGCGGTCACAAATAGAGGTAAAATAAACTTCGAACTATGTTTTTTACCTAAGTTTGTTTTTGCGCTAACAACAATAGTGGTAAGAAATTCTTTAAATTGTTACCGCTCACAGAAAAATTAAAAAAATACTCTAAACCATGTTTATGACACAAATTTGAGTTTGCGCTAACAAAGATATTTGTAACAAACAACGTTTATTGTTCCCGGTCACAAAAAGAGGTAAAATAAACTCCTAACTGTTTATAACACAAGTTTGTGTTTGCGCTAGCAACAATTGTGGTAATAAATACTTTATATTGTTAACGCTAACAAAAATATTTAAAAAGAACACTAAACCATGTTTCTAACACAAATTTTAGTTTGCGCTAAAAAGTATATTTGTAACATACAACGTTAATTGTTCACGGTCACAAAAAATGGTAAAATAAAATATGAACCATGGTTGTAACAAAAATTTGTGTTTGTGCTTATAATAATTGTGCTAAGAAACTCTTTATATTGTTAATGCTCACAAAAATAGTTTAAATAAACCCTAAACCATGTTTATAACACAAATTTGAGTTTGCGTTAACAAAGATATTTGTAACAAACAACGTTTTTTGTTCGTGGTCACAAAAAGAGGTAAAATAAACTATGAATCATATATATATCACAAGTCTATTTTTGCGCTAACAACAATAGTGGTAAGAAACTCATATATTGTTAATCCTCACAAAAATAGATGAAAATAACCCTAAACCATGTTTTAACACAAATTTGAGTTTGCGTTAACAAAGATATTTGTAACAAACAACGTTTTTTGTTCGTGGTCACAAAAAGAGGTAAAATAAACTGTGAATCATATATATATCACAAGTCTATTTTTGCGCTAACAACAATAGTGGTAAGAAACTCTTTATATTGTTAATCCTCACAAAAATAGATGAAAATAACCCTAAACCATGTTTTAACACAAATTTGAGTTTGCGCTAACAAGATATTTGTAACAAACAACGTTTATTGTTTGCGGTCAGAAAAAGAGGTAAAATAAACTTCGAACTATGTTTACAACACAAGTTTGTGTTTCCGCTATTGTCAATAGTGGTAACAAACACAATCTATTGTTAACGCTCACAAAAATAGTTAAAAAAAACCCTAAACCATGTTTCAAACACAAATTTGAGTTTGCGCTATCAAAGATATTTGTAACAAAAACCGTTTTCTGTTCGTGGTCACAAAAAGTGGTAACAAAAAATCCGAACCATGTTTTTAACACAAGTTTGTGTTTGCGTTAACATTAATAGTGGTAACAAACACATTTTATTGTTAATGCTCCCAAAAATAGTAAAAAAAAAACCTAAACCATGTTTCTAACACAAATTTGAGTTTGTGCTAACAAAGATATTTGTAACAAACAACGTTTATACTTCGCAATAACAAAATGAGGTAAAATAAACTCCCAACCATGTACTTAAACAAAATTTTGTGTTTGCGCTAACAACAATAGTGGTAACAAACACATTTTATTGATAACGCTCCCAAAAATAGTTAAAAAAAACCCTAAACCATGTTTGAAACACAAATTTGAGTTTGCGCTATCAAAGATATTTGTAACAAAAAACGTTTTGTGTTCGTGGTCACAAAAAGTGGTAACAAAAACTCCGAAACATGTTTTAACACAAGTTTGTGTTTGCGTTAACAACAATAGTGGTAACAAACACATTTAATTGTTAACGCTCCCAAAAATAGTCAAAAAAAAACCTAAACCATGTTTCTAACACAAATTTGAGTTTGTGCTAACAAAGATATTTGTAACAGTCAACGTTAATAGTTCGCGGTCACAAAATGAGGTAAAATAAACTCCGAACCAAGTTTGTAACACAATTTTGTGTTTGCGCTAATAATATCAGTGGTAACAAACACATTTTATTGGTAACGCTCACAAAAAAATTTAAAAAAAATCCCTAAACCATGTTTCTAACACAAATATGAGTTTGCGCTAATAAAGATATTTGTAACAAACAACATTTATACTTCGCGATAACAAAATAAGGTAAAATAAACTACCAACCATGTACTTAAACATAATTTTGTAGTTGCGCTAACAACAATAGTGGTAACAAACACATTTTATTGTTAACGCTCTCAAAAATAGTTAAAAAAAACCCTAAACCATGTTTCTATTACAAATTTGAGTGTGCCCTAACAAAGATATTTGTAACAAACAACGTTAGTAGTTCGCGGTCACAAAATGAGGTAAAATAAACTCCGAACCATGTTTGTAAAACAAGATTGTGTTTGCGCTAACAACATCAGTGGTAACAAACACATTATATTGTTAACACTCACAAAAATAGTTAAAAATAACTCTAAACCATGTTTTTAACACAAATTTGAGTTTGCCCTAACAAAGATATTTGTTAAAAACAACGTTTATTATTTGCAGTCACAAAAAGAAGCTAAATAAACTTCGAAGTATGTATATAACACAAGTTTGTGTTTGCGCTAACAAGAATAGTGGTAAGAAATTCTTTATATTGTTAACGTTCACAAAAATAGTTAAAAAATACCCTAAACCATGTTTATAACACAAATTTGAGTTTGCGCTAAGAAAGATATTTGTAACAAAAAACGTTTATTGTTCATGGTCACAAAAAGAGGTAAAATAAACTCCGAACAATGTTTGAAACACGAGTTTGTGTTTGCGCTAACAACAATAGTGGTAACAAACACATTTTATTGGTAACGCTCACAAAAAAGTTAAAAAAAATCCCTAAGGCATGTTTCTAACACAAATAAGAGTTTGCGCTAACAAAGATATTTGTAACAAACAACGTTCATTGTTCGCGGTCACAAAATGAGGTAAAATATTCTTTGAAAAATGTTTGTAACACAAGTTTGTGTTTCCGCTAACAACAATAGTGGTAACAAACACATTCTATTGTTAACGTTCACAAAAATAGTAAAAAAAAATCCCTAAACCATGTTTCTAACACAAATTTGAGTTTGTGCTAACAAAGATATTTGTAACAAACAACGTTTATACTTCGCGGTCACAAAATGAGGTAAAATAATCTTTGAAAAATGTTTGTAACACAAGTTTGTGTTTGCGCTAACAACAATAGTGGGAACAAACACATTCTATTGTTAACGATCACAAAAATAGTAAAAAAAAATCCCTAAACCATGTTTCTAACACAAATATGAGTTTGTGCTAACAAAGAAATTTGTAACAAACAACGTTTATACTTCCCGATAACAAAATGAGGTATAATTAGCTCTGAACCATGTACTTAAACACAATTTTGTGTTTGCGCAAACTACAATAGTGGTAACAAACACTTTATATTGTTAACGCTCACAAAAATAGTTAACAAAAACCCTAAACCATGTTTCTAACACAAATTTGAGTTTGCGCTATCAAAGATATTTGTAACAAAAAATGTTTTCTGTTCGTGGTCACAAAAAGTGGTAATAAAAACTCCGAACCATGTTTTTAAAACAAGTTTGTGTTTGCGCTAACAACAATAGTAGGAACAAACACATTCTATTGTTAACGCTCACAAAAATAGTAAAAAAAAATCCCTAAACCATGTTTCTAACACAAATTTGAGTTTGTGCTAACAAAGATATTTGTAACAGACAACGTTTATACTTCGCGGTCACAAAATGAGGTGAAATAAACTCCGAACCATATTTGTAACACAAGTTTGTTTTTGCGCTAACAACATCAGTGGTAAAAAACACATTTTATTGGAAACGCTCACAAAAAGAAATAAAAAAAATCCCTAAACCATGTTTCTATCACAAATATGAGTTTGCGCTAACAAAGATATTTGTAACAAACATTGTTTAGACTTCGCAATAACAAAATGAGGTAAAATAAACTCCAAACCATGTACTTAAACACAATTTTGTGTTTGCACTAACAACAATAGTGGTAACAAACACATTATATTGTTAACGCTTCCAAAATTAGTTAAAAAAAACCCTAAACCATGTTTCTAACACAAATTTGATTTTGTGCTAACAAAGATATTTGTAACAAACAACGTTAGTAGTTCGCGGTCACAAAATGAGGTAAAATAAACTCCGAACCATGTTTGTAACACAAGTTTGTGTTTGCGCTAACAACATCAGTGGTAACAAACACATTTTATTGTTAACACTCACAAAAATAGTTAAAAAAACCCTAAACCATATTTCTAACACAAATTTGGGTTTGCGCTATCAAAGATATTTGGAAAAACAATGCTTATTGTTCGCGGTCACAAAAATAGGTCAAATAAACCTTGAACCATGTTTATAAAAAGAGTTTATGTTTGCGCTAACAACAATAGTGGTAACAAACACCTTATATTGTTAACCGTCACAAAAATAGTTAAAAATAACCCTAAACCATGTTTCTAACACAAATTTGAGTTTGTGCTAACAAAGATATTTGTAACAAACAACGTTTATTGTTCGCATTCAAAAAAAGAGGTAAAATTTACTCCGAACCATGTTTATAACACAGGTTTGTTTTTGCGCTAACAACAATAGTGCTATCAAACACTTTATATCGTTAACGCTCACAAAAATAGTTAAAAAAACCCTAAACCATGTTTCTAACACAAATTTGAGTTTGCCCTAACAAAGATATTTGTAAAAACAATGTTTATTGTTCGTGGTCACAAAAAGAGGTAAAATATACTCCAAACCATGTTTGTAAAACAAGTTTGTTTTTGCGCTAACAACAATAGTGGTAACAAACACATTATATTGTTAACGCTCACAAAAAAAATTAAAAAACACCCCAAACCATGTTTCTAACACTAATTTGAGTTTGGGCTCAAAAGATATTTGTAACATACAAGGTTAATTGTTCAAGGTCACGAAAAGAGGTAGAATAAACTCTGAACCATGTTTGTAACACAAGTTTGTGTTTGCGCTAACAACAATAGTGGTATGAAACTCTTTATATTGTTATCGCTCAAAATAATAGTTAAAAAAAACCCTTAACCATGTTTATAACACAAATTTGAGTTTGTGCTTTCTAAGATATTTGTAGTAAACAACGTTATCTGTTCCTGGTCACAAAAAGAGGTAAAAAAAACTCCGAACCATGTTTGAAACACAAGTTTGTATTTGCGTTAACAACAATAGTGGTAACTAACACATTCTATTGTTAACGCTCCCATAAATAGTTAAAAAAAACCCTAAACCATGTTTCTAACACAAATTTGAGTTTGTGCTAACAAAGATATTTGATAAAAACAACGTTTATTATTTGCAGTCACAAAAAGAAGTAAAATAAACTTCGAAGCTTGTTCATAACACAAGTTTGTGTTTACGCTAACAAGAATAGTGGTAAGAAATTCTTTATATTGTTATCGCTCAAAATAATAGTTAAAAAAAACCCTTAACATGTTTATAACACAAATTTGAGTTTGTACTATCAAAGATATTTGTAGTAAACAACGTTATCTGTTATGTTTGTGAGCGTTAACAAAATAAAGTGTTTGTTACCACTATCGTTGTTAGCGCAAACATAAACTTGGGTTATAAACATGGTTCGAATCTTATTCTACCTCTATTTGTGACCGCGAAAAAAATACAAAATTTGCTACAAATACCTTTGTTAGCACAAACTCAAATTTGTGTAAGAAACATCGTTTAGGGTTTTTTTTAACCATTTTTGTGAGCGCTAACAATATAAAGTATTTGTTACCACTATTGTTGTTAGCGCAATAACAAACTTGTGTTATAAATATGGTTCATGTTTATTATACCTCTTTTTGTGACCGCGAACAATAAACGTTGTTAGTTACAAATATCTTTGTTAGCGCAAACTCAAATTTGTGTTACAAATATGTATTAGGGTCTTTTTTAACTATTTTTGTGAGCGTTATCAATATAAAGTGTTTGTTACCACTATTGTTGTAAGCACAAACACAAACTTGTGTTATAAACATGGTTCGGAGTTTTTTTACCTCTTTTTGTGACCACGAACAATAAACGTTGTTTGTTACAAATATCTTTGTTAGCGCAAACTCAAATTTGTGTTACAAACATGGTTTAGGGATTTTTTTAAATATGTTTGTGAGCGTTAACAAAATAAAGTGTTTGTTACCACTATCGTTGTTAGCGCAAACACAAACTTGTGTTATAAACATGGTTCGAATCTTATTCTACCTCTATTTGTGACCGCGAAAAAAATACAAAATTTGCTACAAAACCTTTGTTAGCGCAAACTCAAATTTGTGTAAGAAACATCGTTTATGGTTTTTTTTAACCATTTTTGTGAGCGCTTACAATATAAAGTATTTGTTACCACTATTGTTGTTAGCGCAATCACAAACTACATGAATGGAAGTTTATTTTAACTCTTTTTGTGACCGCGATTAATAAACGTTGTTTGTTACAAATATCTTTGTTAGCGCAAACTCAAATATGTGTTACAAACATGGTAAAGGGTTTTTTTTAACTATTTTTGTGAGCATTAACAATATAAAGTGTTTGTTACCACTATTGTTGTTAGCGCAAATACAAACTTGTGTTATAAACATGGTTTAGAGTATATCTTACCTCTTTTTGTGACCGCGAACAATAAACGTTGTATATTACAAATATCTTTGTTAGGGCAAACTCAAATTTGTGTTACAAACATGGTTTAAGGTTTTTTTTAACTATTTTTGTAAGCGTTAACAATATAAAGTGTTTGTTACCATTATTGTTGTTAGCGCAAACACAAACTTGTGTAATAAACATGGTTCGGAGTTTTTTTACTTCTTTTTGTGACCCCGAACAATAAAAGTTGTTTGTTACAAATATCTTTGTTAGCGCAAACTCAAATTTGTGTTATAAACATGGTTTAGGGTCTTTTTTAACTATTTGTGTGCGTTATCAATATAACGTGTTTGTTACCACTATTGTTGTTATCGCAAACACAAACTTGTGTTATAAACATGATTCTATAATATTTTACCTTTTTTTGTGACCGCGAACAATAAACGTTGTTTGTTATATATATCTTTGTTAGCGCAAAATCAAATTTGTGTTATAAACATGGTTTAGGGTCTTTTTTAACTATTTTGTGTGCGTTAACAATATAACGTGTTTGTTACCACTATTGTTGTTAGCACAAACACAAACTTGTGTTATAAACTTGGTTTGGATTTTATTTTACCTCTTTTTGTGACCGCGAACAATAAGCATTGTTTGTTACAAATATCTTTGTTAGCGCAAACTCAAATTTGTGTTCCAAACATGGCTTAGGGTCTTTTTTAACTATTTTTGTGAGCGTTAACAATATGACGTGTTTGTTACCACTATTGTTGTTATCGCAAACACAAACTTGTGTTATAAACATGATTCTGAGTATATTTTACCTTTTTTTGTGACCGCGAACAATAAACGTTGTTTGTTACAAATATCTTTGTTAGCGCAAAATCAAATTTGTGTTATAAACATGTATTAGGGTCTTATTTAACTATTTTTGTGAGCGTTAATAATATAAAGTGTTTTGTACCACTATCGTTGTTACCGCAAACACAAACTTGTGTTATAAACATGGTTCGAATCTTGTTCTACCTTTTTTTGTGACCTCGAACAAAATACAAAATTTGCTACAAATACCTTTGTTAGCGCAAACTCAATTTTGTGTAAGAAACATCGTTTAGGGTTTTTTTTAACCATTTTTGTGAGTGCTAACAATATAAAGTGATTGTCATCACTATTGTTGTTAGCGCAATCACAAACTTGTGTTATAAATATGGTTCGGAGGTTATTATACCTCTTTTTGTGACCGCGAACAATAAACGTTGTTTGTTACAAATTTATTTTTAGGGCAAACTCAAATTTGTGTTACAAACATGTATTAGGGTCTTTTTTAACTATTTTTGTGAGCGTTAACAAAATAAAGTGTTTCTTATCACTATTGTTGTTATCGCAAACACAAACTTTTGTTATAAACATGGTTCGGAGTTTATTTTCCCTCTTTTTGTGACCACGAACAATAAAAGTTGTTTGTTACAAATATCTTTGTTAGCGCAAAATCAAATTTGTGTTATAAACATGGTTTAGGGTCTTTTTTAACTATTTTGTGTGCGTTAACAATATAACGTGTTTGTTACCACTATTGTTGTTATCGCAAACACAAAATTGTATTATAAACATGGTTCTGAGTATATTTTACCTTTTTTTGTTACCGTGAACAATAAACATTGTTTGTTACAAATATCTTTGTTAGCGCAAACTCAAATTTGTGTGACAAACATGGCTTATGCTCTTTTTTAACTATTTTTGTGAGCGTTAACAATATAAAGTGTTTTGTACCACTATTGTTGTTAGCGCAAACACAAACTTGTGTTATAAACATGGTTCGGAGTTTATTTTACCTCTTTTTGTGACCACAAACAATAAACGTTGTTTGTTACAAATATCTTTGTTAGCGCAAAATCAAATTTGTGTTATAAACATGGTTTAGGGTCTTTTTTAATTCTATTGTGTGCTATAACAATATAACGTGTTTGTTACCACTATTGTTGTTATCGCAAACACAAACTTGTATTATAAACATTGTTCTGAGTATATTTTACCTTTTTTTGTTACCGTGAACAATAAACATTGTTTGTTACAAATATCTTTGTTAGCGCAAACTAAAATTTGTGTGACAAACATGGCTTATGCTCTTTTTTAACTATTTTTGTGAGCGTTAACAATATAAAGTGTTTTGTACCACTATTGTTGTTAGCGCAAACACAAACTTGTGTTATAAACATGGTTCGGAGTTTATTTTACATCTTTTTGTGACCGCGAACAATAAACGTTGTTTGTTACAAATATTTTTGTTAGCGTAAACTCAAATTTGTGTTACAAACATGGTTTAGGGTCTTTTTAAACTATTTTTGTGAGCGTTAACAATTAAAAGTGTTTGTTACCATTATTGTTGTTAGCGCAAACACAAACTTGTGTTATAAACATGGTTTAGAGTTAATTTACCTCATTTTGTGACCGCGATTAATAAACGTTGTTTGTCACAAATATCTTTGTTAGCCCAAACTCAAATTTGTGTTACAAACATGGTAAAGGGTTTTTTTTAACTATTTTTGTGAGCATTAACAATATAAAGTGTTTGTTACCACTATTGTTGTTAGCGCAAACACAAACTTGTGTTATTAACATGGTTTAGAGTTATTTTTCCTCTTTTTGTGACCGCGAACAATAAACGTTGTATATTACAAATATCTTTGTTAGCACAAACTCAAATTTGTGTTACAAACATGGTTTAAAGGTTTTTTTAACTATTTTTGTGAGCTTTAACAATATAAAGTGTTTGTTACCATTGTTGTTGTTAGCGCAAACTCAAATTTTTGTTACAAACATGGTTTATAGTTTTTTTTAACTATTTTTGTGAGCGTTAACAATATAAAGTGTTTGTTACCACTATTGTTGTTAGCGCATACACAAACTTGTGTTATAAACATGGTTTGGATTTTATTTTACCTCTTTTTGTGACCACGAACAATAAACGTTGTTTGTTACAAATATCTTTGTTAGCGCAAACTCAAATTTGTGTTACAAACATGGATTAGGGTCTTTTTTAATTATTTTTTTGTGCATTAACAATATAAAGTGTTTGTTACCACTTTTGTTGTTAGCGCAAACACAAACTTGTGTTATAAACATGGTTTGGATATTATTTTACCTCTTTTTGTTACCACGAACAATAAACATTGTTTGTTACAAATATCTTTGTTAGCGCAAACTCAAATTTGTGTTACAAACATGGATTAGGGTCTTTTTTAACTATTTTTGTGAGCGTTACAAATATAAAGTGTTTGTTACCACTATTGTTGTTATTGCAAACACAAAGTTGTGTTATAAACATAGTTCAGAGTTTATTTTACCTCTTTTTGTGACCGCGAACAATAAACGTTGTTTGTTATAAATATCTTTGTTAGCGCAAACTCAAATATGTGTAACAAACATGGATTATGGTCTTTTTTAACTATTTTTGTGAGCATTAACAATATAAAGTGTTTGTTACCACTTTTGTTGTTAGCGCAAACACAAACTTGTGTTATAAAAAAGGTTTGGAGTTTATTTTACCTCTTTTTGTGACCGCGGTTGTTTTTATCGTAAACACAAACTTGTGTTATAAACATGGTTTTGAGTATGTTTTACCTCTTTTTGTGACCGCGATCAATAAACGTTGTTTGTTACAAATATCTTTGTTAGCGAAAACTCAAATTTGTGTTATAAACATGGTTTAGGGTCTTTTTTAACTATTTTTGTGAGCGTTAACAATATAAAGTGTGTGTTACCACTATTTATGTTATCGCAAACACAAACATGTGTTATAAACATGGTTTTGAGTATGTTTACCTCTTTTTTTGACCGCGAACAATAAACGTTGTTTGTTACAAATATTTTTGTTAGCGTAAACTCAAATTTGTGTTACAAACATGGTTTAGGGTCTTTTTAAACTATTTTTGTGAGCGTTAACAATTAAAAGTGTTTGTTACCATTATTGTTGTTAGCGCAAACACAAACTTGTGTTATAAACATGGTTTAGAGTTAATTTACCTCATTTTGTGACCGCGATTAATAAACGTTGTTTGTCACAAATATCTTTGTTAGCCCAAACTCAAATTTGTGTTACAAACATGGTAAAGGGTTTTTTTTAACTATTTTTGTGAGCATTAACAATATAAAGTGTTTGTTACCACTATTGTTGTTAGCGCAAACACAAACTTGTGTTATTAACATGGTTTAGAGTATATTTTTCCTCTTTTTGTGACCGCGAACAATAAACGTTGTATATTACAAATATCTTTGTTAGCACAAACTCAAATTTGTGTTACAAACATGGTTTAAAGGTTTTTTTAACTATTTTTGTGAGCTTTAACAATATAAAGTGTTTGTTACCATTGTTGTTGTTAGCGCAAACTCAAATTTTTGTTACAAACATGGTTTATAGTTTTTTTTAACTATTTTTGTGAGCGTTAACAATATAAAGTGTTTGTTACCACTATTGTTGTTAGCGCATACACAAACTTGTGTTATAAACATGGTTTGGATTTTATTTTACCTCTTTTTGTGACCACGAACAATAAACGTTGTTTGTTACAAATATCTTTGTTAGCGCAAACTCAAATTTGTGTTACAAACATGGATTAGGGTCTTTTTTAATTATTTTTTTGTGCATTAACAATATAAAGTGTTTGTTACCACTTTTGTTGTTAGCGCAAAGGGTCTTTTTTAACTATTTTTGTGAGCGTTAACAATATAAAGTGTTTGTTACCACTATTGTTGTTATCCCAAACACAAACTTGTGTTATAAACATGGTTCTGAGTATATTTTACCTCTTTTTGTGACCGCGAACAATAAACGTTGTTTGTTACAAAACCTTTGTTAGCGCAAACTCAAATTTGTGTTTCAAACATGGTTTTGGGTCTTTTTTAACTATTTTTGTGAGTGTTAACAATATAAAGTGTTTGTTACCACTATTGTTGTTAGCGCAAACACAAACTTGTGTTTTAAATATGGTTTGGAATTTATTTTACCTCTTTTTGTGACCGCGAACAATAAACGTTGTTTGTTACAAATATCTTTGTTAGCGCAAACACAAATTTGTGTTACAAACATGGTTTAGGGTTTTTATTAAATATGTTTGTGAGCGTTAACAATATAAAGTGTTTGTTACCACTATTGTTGTTATCCTAAACACAAACTTGTGTTATAAACATGGTTCTGAGTTCAATTTACCTTTTTTGTGACCCGGAACAATAAACGTTGTATTTTACAAATATCTTTGTTAGCGCAAACTCAAATTTGTGTTACAAACATGGATTAGGGTCTTTTTTAACTATTTTTGTGAGCGTTAACAATATAAAGTGTTTGTTACCACTATTGTTGTTATCTCAAACACAAACTTGAGTTATAAACATGGTTCTGAGTATATTTTATCTCTTTTTGTGACCGCGAACAATAAACGGTGTTTGTTTAAAATATCTTTGTTAGCGCAAACTCAAATTTGTGTAACAAACATGGTTTAGGGTCTTTTTTAACTATTTTTGTGAGCGCTAACAATATAAAGTGTTTGTTACCACTATTGTTGTTATCACAAACACAAACTTTTGTTATAAACATGGTTCTGAGTTTATTTTACCTTTTTTGTGACCGCGAACAATAAACGTTGTTTGTTACAAATATCTATGTTAGCGCAAACTCAAATTTGTGTTACAAACATGGTTTATGGTTTTTTATAACTATTTTTGTGAGCGTTAACAATATAAAGTGTTTGTTACCACTATTGTTGTTATCGAAAACATAAACTTGTGTTATAAACATGGTTCTGAGTTCATTTTACCTTTTTTGTGACCATGAACAATAAACGTTGTTTTTTATAAATATCTTTGTTAGGGCAAACTCAAATTTGTGTTATATACACGGTTTAGGGTATTTTTTAACTATAATTGTGAGCGTTTACATTAGAAAGTGTTTGTTACCACTATTGTTGTTATCGCAAACACAAACTTGTGTTATAAACATGGTTCAGAGTTTATTTTACCTCTTTTTGTGACCACGAACAATAAGTGTTGTTTGTTACAAATATCTTTGCTAGCGCAAACTCAAATTTGTGTTACAAACATGGTTTAGGGTTTTTTTTAACTATTTTTGTGAGTGTTAACAATATAAAGTGTTTGTTACCACTATTGTTGTTAGCGCAAACACAAACTTGTGTTATAAACATGGTTCTGAGTTTATTTTACCTCTTTTTGTGACCACGAACAGTAAACGTTGTTTTTTACAAATATCTTTGTAAGCACAAACTAAAATTTGTGTTACAAACATGGTTTAGGGTTTTTATTAAATATGTTTGTGAGTGTTAATAATATAAAGTGTTTGTTACCACTAATGCTGTTAGCGCAAACACAAACTTGTGTTATAAACATGGTTCGGATTTTATTTTACCTCTTTTTGTGACCGCAAACAATAAACGTTGTTTGTTACAAATATCTTTGTTAGCGCAAACTCAAATTTGTGTTACAAACATGGTTTAGGGTTTTTATTAATTATTTTTGTGAGCGTTAACAATATAAAGTGTGTGTTACCACTATTGTTGTTATCGCAAACACAAAACTGTGTTATAAACATGGTTTTCAGTATGTTTACCTCTTTTTGTGACCGCGATTGTTTTTATCGTAAACACAAACTTGTGTTATAAACATGGTTTTAAGTATGTTTTACCTCTTTTTGTGACCGCGATCAATAAACGTTGTTTGTTACAAATATCTTTGTTAGCGCCAACTCAAATTTGTGTTATAAACATGGTTTAGGGTCTTTTTTAATTATTTTTGTGAGCGTTAACAATATAAAGTGTGTGTTACCACTATTGTTGTTATCGCAAACACAAACATGTGTTATAAACATGGTTTTGAGTATGTTTACCTCTTTTTGTGACTGCGAACAATAAACGTTGTTTGTTACAAATATCTTTGTTAGCGCAAACTCAAATTTGTGTTACAAACATGGTTTAGGATCTTTCTTAACTATTTTTGTGAGCGTTAACAATATAAAGTGTTTGTTACCACTTTTGTTGATAGCGCAAACAAAAACTTGTGTTATAAACATGGTTTGGATTTTATTTTACCTCTTTTTGTGACCGCGAACAATAAACGTTGTTTGTTACAAATATCTTTGTTAGCGCAAACTCAAATTTGTGTTACAAACATGGTTTAGGGTCTTTTTTAACTATTTTTGTGAGCGTTAACAATATAAAGTGTTTGTTACCACTATTGTTGTTAGCGCAAACACAAACTTGTGTTATAAACATGGTTCTGAGTATATTTTACCTCTTTTTGTGACCGCGAACAATAAACGTTGTTTGTTACAAAACCTTTGTTAGCGCAAACTCAAATTTGTGTTACAAACATGGTTTAGGGTCTTTTTTAACTATTTTTGTGAGTGTTAACAATATAAAGTGTTTGTTACCACTATTGTTGTTAGCGCAAACACAAACTTGTGTTATAAACATGGTTTGGATTTTATTTTACCTCTTTTTGTGACCACGAACAGTAAACGTTGTTTTTTACAAATATCTTTGTTAGCACAAACTCAAATTTGTGTTACAAACATGGTTTAGGGTTTTTATTAAATATGTTTGTGAGTGTTAATAATATAAAGTGTTTGTTACCACTAATGTTGTTAGCGCAAACACAAACTTGTGTTATAAACATGGTTCGGAGTTTATTTTACCTCTTTTTGTGACCGCGAACAATAAACGTTGTTTTTTACAAATATCTTTGTTAGCACAAACTCAAATTTGATTTACAAACATGGTTTAGGGTTTTTATTAAATATGTTTGTGAGTGTTAATAATATAAAGTGTTTGTTACCACTAATGTTGTTAGCGCAAACACAAACTTGTGTTATAAACATGGTTCGGATTTTATTTTACCTCTTTTTGTGACCGCGAACAATAAACGTTGTTTGTTACATATTTTTTCAGGCTCCAAATTTGTAATACAAACATGGTTTGGCTTTTTTCTTTCGCGTTGGGCGTTTTGTTGATCGCACACACTATAATAAACATGGTTTGGATTTTATTTTACCTCTTTGTGATATGAACAATAACATTGTTTGTTACATCCTTTTTAAAACTCAAATTTGTGTTACAAACATGGTTTAGGGTCTTTTTTAACTATTTTTGTGAGCGTTAACAATATAAAGTGTTTGTTACCACTATTGTTGTTATCGCAAACACTAAATTGTGTTATAAACATGGTTCTGAGTATATTTTACCTCTTTTTGTGACCACGAACAGTAAACGTTGTTTTTTACAAATATCTTTGTTAGCACAAACTCAAATTTGTGTTACAAACATGGTTTAGGGTTTTTATTAAATATGTTTGTGAGTGTTAATAATATAAAGTGTTGTTACCACTAATGCTGTTAGCGCAAACACAAACTTGTGTTATAAACATGGTTCGGAGTTTATTTTACCTCTTTTTGTGACCGCGAACAATAAACGTTGTTTTTTACAAATATCTTTGTTAGCCCAAACTCAAATTTGTGTTACAAACATGGTTTAGGGTTTTCTTAACAGCGCAAACTCAAATTTGTGTTACAAACATGGTTTAGGGTTTTTTTTAACTATGTTTGTGAGCATTAACAATATAAAGTGTTTGTTACCACTATTGTTGTTATCGTAAACAGAAACTTGTGTTATAAACATGGTTCTGAGTTTATTTTACTTTTTTTGTGATCTGGACAATAAACGTTGTTTTTTACAAATATCTTTGTTAGCGCAAACTCAAACTTGTGTTACAAACATGGTTTAGGGTTTTCTTTAAAAATGTTTGTGAGCGTTAACAATATAAAGTGTTTGTTACCACTAATGTTGTTAACGCAAACCCAAACTTTTGTTATAAACATGGTCCGAAGTTTATTTTACCTCTTTTTGTGACCGCGAACAATAAACGTTGTTTGTTACAAATATCTTTGTTAGCACAAACTCAAATTTGTGTAACAAACATGGTTTAGGGTCTTTTTTAACTATTTTTGTGAGCGTTAACAATATAAAGTGTTTGTTACCACTATTGTTGTTATCCCAAACACAAACTTGTGTTATAAACATGGTTCTGAGTATATTTTACCTCTTTTTGTGATCGCGAACAATAAACGTTGTTTGTTACAAAACCTTTGTTAGGGAAAACTCAAATTTGTGTTACAAATATGGTTTTGGGTTTTTTTTAACTATTTTTATGAGTGTTAACAATATAAAGTGTTTGTTACCACTATTGTTGTTAGCGCAAACACAAACTTGTGTTATAAACATGGTTTGGATTTTATTTTACCTCTTTTTGTGACCGCGAACAATAAACGTTGTTTGTTACAAATATCTTTGTTAGCGCAAACTCAAATTTGTGTTACAAACATGGTTTAGGGTTTTTATTAAATATGTTTGTGAGCGTTAACAATATAAAGTGTTTGTTACCACTATTGTTGTTATCGCAAACACAAACTTGTGTTATAAACATGGTTCTGAGTTTATTTTACCTTTTTTGTGACCGCGAACAATAAACGTTGTTTGTTACAAATATCTTTGTTAGCGCAAACTCAAATTTGTGTTACAAACATGGTTTATGGGTTTTTATAACTATTTTTGTGAGCGTTAACAATATAAAGTGTTTGTTACCACTATTGTTGTTATCGTAAACACAAACTTGTGTTATAAACATGGTTTTGAGTTCATTTTACCTTTTTTGTGACCCCGAACAATAAACGTTGTATTTTACAAATATCTTTGTTAGCGCAAACTCAAATTTGTGTTACAAACATGGTTTAGGGTCTTTTTTAACTATTTTTGTGAGAGTTAACAATATAAAGTGTTTGTTACCACTATTGTTGTTATCTCAAACACAAACTTGTGTTATAAACATGGTTCTGAGTATATTTTACCTCTTTTTGTGACCGCGAACAATAAACAGTGTTTGTTAAATATATCTTTGTTAGCGCAAACTCAAATTTGTGTTACAAACATGGTTTAGGGTCTTCTTTAACTATTTTTGTGAGCGCTAACAATATAAAGTGTTTGTTACCACTATTGTTGTTATCACAAACACAAACTTGTGTTATAAACATGGTTCGGAGTTTATTTTACCTCTTTTTGTGACCGCAAACAATTAATGTTGCTTGTTACATATATCTTTGTTAGCGCAAACTCAAATTTGTGTTACAAACATGGTTTAGGGTTTTTTTTAACTATTTTTTGTGAGCGTTAACAATATAAAGTGTTTGTTACCACTAATGTTGTTAGCGCAAACAGAAACTTGTGTTATAAACATGAATCGAAGTTTATTTAACATCTTTTTGTGACCGCGAACAATAAACATTGTTTGTTACAAATATCTTTGTTAGCGCAAACTCAAATTTGTGTTACAAACATGGTTTAGGGTTTTTTTTAACTATTTTTGTGAGCGTTAACAATATAAAGTGTTTGTTACCACTATTGTTGTTAGCGCAAACACAAACTTGTGTTATAAACATGGTTCGGAATTTATTTTACCTCTTTTTGTGACCGCGAACAATAACGTTGTTTGTTACAAATATCTTTGTTAGCGCAAACTCAAATTTGTGTTACAAACATGGTTTAGGGTTTATATTAAATATGTTTGTGAGCGTTAACAATATAAAGTGTTTGTTACCACTATTGTTGTTAGCGCAAACACAAACTTCTGTTATAAACATGGTTCAGAGTTTATTTTACCTCTTTTTGTGACCGCGAACAATAAACGTTGTTTGTTACAAATATCTTTGTTAGCGCATACTCAAATTTGTGTTAGAAACATGGTTTAGTGTTTTTTTTAACCATTTTTGTGAGCGTTAACAATATAAAGTGTTTCTTACCACTGTTGTTGTTATCGTAAATACAAACTTGTGTTATAAACATCGTTCTGAGTTTATTTTACCTCTTTTTGTGACCGCGAACAATAAATGTTGTTTGTTACAAATATCTTTGTTAGCGGAAACTCAAATTTGTGTTACAAACATGGTTTAGGGTTTTTTTTAACTATTTTTGTGAGCATTAACAATATAAAGTGTTTGTTACCACTATTGTTGTTAGCGCAAACACAAACTTGTGTTATAAACATGGTTCTCAGTTTATTTTACCTTTTTTGTGACCGCGAACAATAAACGTTGTTTGTTACAAATATCTTTGTTAGCGCAAACTCAAATTTGTGTTACAAACATGGTTTAGGGTCTTTTTTAACTATTTTTGTGAGCGCTGACCATATAAAGTGTTTGTTACCACTATTGTTGTTAGCGCAGCCACAAACTTGTGTTATAAACATGAATGGAAGTATATTTTACCTCTTTTTGTGACCGCGAACAATAAACGTTGTTTGTTACAAATATCTTTGTTAGCACAAACTCAAATTTGTGTTACAAACATGGTTTAGGGTCTTTTTTAACTATTTTTGTGAGCGTTAACAGTATAAAGTGTTTGTTACCACTATTGTTTTTACCGCAAACACAAATTTGTGTTATAAACATGGTTCTGAGTTAATTTTACCTCTTTTTGTGACCGCGAACAATAAACGTTGGTTGTTACAAATATCTTTGTTAGCGTAAACTCAAATTTGTGCTACAAACATGGTTTAGGGTTTTGTTTAACTTTTTTTGTGAGCGCTAACAATATAAAGTGTTTGTTACCACTATTGTTGTTAGCGCAAACACAAACTTGTGTTATAAACATGGTTCGGAATATATTTTACCTCTTTTTGTGACCACGAACAATAAACGTTGTTTGTTACAAATATCTTTGTTAGCGCATACTCAAATTTGTGTTAAAAACATAGTTTAGGGTTTATTTTAACTATTTTTGTGAGCGTTAACAAGATAAAGTGTTTGTTACCACTTTTGTTGTTAGCGTAAACACAAATTTGTGTTATAAACATGGTTCGAAGTTAATTTTACCTCTTTTTGTGACCGCGAACAATAAACGTTGGTTGTTACAAATATCTTTGTTAGCGCAAACTCAAATTTGTGCTACAAACATGGTTTAGGGTTTTGCTTAACTTTTTTTGTGAGGGCTAACAATATAAAGTGTTTGTTACCACTATTGTTGTTAGCGCAAACACAAACTTGTGTTATAAACATGGTTTGGAGTTTATTTTACCTCTTTTTGTGACCGCGAACAATGAACGTTGATTGTTACAAATATCTTTGTTAGCGCAAACTCAAATTTGTGTTACAAGCATGGTTAAGGGTTTTTTTTAACTATTTTTGTGAGCGATAACAATATAAAGTGTTTGTAACCACTATTGTTTTTACCGCTAATACAAACTTGGGTTATAAACATGGTTTAGAGTTTATTTTACCTCTTTTTGTGACCGTGAACAATTGTTTGTTACAAATATCTTTGTTAGCGCAAACTCAAATTTGGTTAGAAACTTGGTTTAAGGTTTATTTTAACCTATTTTGTGAGCGCTAACAAAATAAAGTATTTGTTACCACTATTGTTGTTAGCCCAATCACAAACTTGTGTTATAAATATGGTTCGGAGTTTATTATACCTCTTTTTGTGACCGCGAACAATAAACGTTGTTTGTTACAAATATCTTTGTAGCACAACACAAATTTGGTTACAAACTTGGTTTAAGGTCTTTTTAAACTATTTTTGTGTGCGTTAACAATATAATGTGTTTGTTACCACTATTGTTGTTATCGCAAACACAAACTTATGTTATAAACATGGTTTGGAATTTATTTTACCTCTTTTTGTGACCGCGAACAATAAACGTTGTTTGTTATAAATATCTTTGTTAGCGCAAACTCAAATTTCAGTTACAAACATGGTTTAAGGTATTTTTTAATTATTTTTGTGAGAGTTAACAATATAAAGTGTTTGTTACCACTATTGTTGTTAGCGCAAACACAAACTTTTGTTATAACATGGTTTAGAGTTTATTTTACCTCTTTTTCTGACGCTGAACAATAAACGTTGTTTGTTACAAATATCAATGTTAGCGCAAACTCAAATTTGTGTTGCAAACACGGTTAAGGGTTTCTTTTAACCATTTTTGTGAGCATAAACAATATAAAGTGTTTGTTATCACTATTGTTGTTAGTGCAAACACAAAATTTTGTTATAAACATGGTTTGGAGTTTATTTTATCTATTTTTCTGAAGGCGAAATAAACGTTGTTTGTTACAAATATCAATGTTAGCGCAAACTCAAATTTGTGTTGCAAACACGGTTAAGGGTTTTTTTTAACCATTTTTGTTAGCGTTAAAAGTGTAAAGTGTTTATTACCACTATTGTTGTTAGCGCAAACACAACATTGTGATATAAACATGGTTCGGAATTTATTTTACCTCTTTTTGTGACCAAGAACAATAAACGTTGTTTGTTACAAATATCTTTCTTAGCGCAAACTCAAATTTGTGTTACAAACATGGTTTAGGGTTTATTTTAACCATTTTTGTGAGCGCTAACAATATAAAGTGTTTGTTACAACAATTGTTGTTATCGCAAACACAAACTTACTTGGAACTGATTTTAATTTACCTCATTTTGTGACCGCGAACAATAGACATTGTTTGTTACAAATATCTTTGTTAGCGCAAAATCAAATTTTTGTTAGAAACATGGTTTAGGGTTTATTTTAACCATTTTTGTGAGCGATAATAATATAAAGTGTTTGTTACCACTATTGTTGTTAGCACAAACACAAACTTGTGTTATAAACATGGTTTGAAGTTTAATTTACCTCATTTTGTGACCGCGAACAATAAGTGTTGTTTGTAACAAATATCTTTGTTAGCGCAAACTCAAATTTTTGTTACAAACACGGTTAAGGGTTTTTTTTAATCATTTTTGTGAGTGTTAACAATATAAAGTGTTTGTTACCAGTATTGTTGTTATCGCAAACACAAACTAACATAGAACTGAGTTTAATTTACCTCTTTTTGTGACCGCGAACAACAAACATTGTTTGTTACAAATATCTTTGTAAGCGCAAACTCAAATTTGTGTTACAAACACGGTTAAGGGTTTTTTTAACCATCTTTGTGATCGTTAACAATATAAAGTGTTTAGTACCACTATTGTAGTTAGCACAAAAACAAACTTGTGTTATAAACATGGTTCAGAGTTTATATTACCTCTTTTTGTGACCGCAAACAATAAATGTTGTTTGTTACAAATATCTTTGTTAACATAAACTCAAATTTTTGTTACAAACATGGTTTAGGGTTTATTTTAACTATTTTTGTGAGCGTTATCAATATAAAGTGTTTGTTACCACTATTGTTGTTAGCGCAAACACAAACTTGCGTAATAAACATGGATCTTGGTTAATTTTACCTTTTTTTGTGATCGCGAACAATAAACGTTGTTTGTTAAAGATATCTTTGTAAGCGCAAACTCAAATTTGGTTACAAACATGGTTTAAGGTCTTTTTTACCTATTTTTGTGAGCGTTAACAATATTAAGTGTTTGTCAACACTATTGTTGTTAGCTCAAACAAAAACTTGTGTTATAAACATGGTTTGGAGTTTATTTTACCTCTTTTTGTGACCGCAAACAATAAACGTTGTTTGTTATAAATATCTTTGTTAGCGCAAACTCAAATTTGTGTTACAACCATGGTTTAGGGTTTTTTATTATTATTTTTGTGAGCAATTACAATATAAAGTTTTTGTTACCACTATTGTTGTTAGCGCAAACACAAACTATTGTTATAAACATGGTTTGGAGTTTATTTTACCTCTTTTTCTGACGGCGAACAATAAGCGTTGTTTGTTACAAATATCTTCGTTAGCGCAAACTCAAATTTGTGTTAGAAACATGGTATAGGGTTTTTTTCAACTATTTTTGTGAGCTTTAACAATATAAAGTGTTTGTTTTTGTTGTTCTGAGACAACTGCTGGCACTAAAGATGAAGAAGATGCAGCAGTAGTCATCGTATAACAAATCAAAAGAGGAAGCTTCCACAAATACCGATGGCTGAATAGAAACTTTGACAGACTTACATCCATCTGATGCAATTCCATATCCTCTATTGCAGCAAGAGATAACAAAACTCTAACAGTAGGAAAGTGAACCACAGGAGAGAAGGTCTCTTCATAGTCAATCCCCTCCTTTTGGCTAAATCCCTTAGAAACCAGTCTAGCTTTATATCTCTCAATTCTATTATCAAGATTCAATTTATTTTTTAAGACCCACTTACAACCGATAACTTTCATGTTCGGTGGGAGCTCTACAAGTTCCGAAGTTTGGGCTTCCATACTTGACTTTATCTCTCCATTTCTAGCCGAGATCTAATGATCCTTTTCAGGAACGAAAAAAGCTTCATGAATAGTAAGCGGCTCCCTTGTGCTTGCAGAAAAAGCACTCTCAACTCGGTCGCCTCGAAGGCGGCTGCTTTGCCTTCTTCCCCCCGGAAAATTTGACGCGGAACGGTTGGTTCCCTAGATTGCCGTACAAGGCGTGTATTGGGAGGAGCATCGATAGAAGGAGCAGCTCGGGTGGGACTTATTCATTGTCAAAGTCAAAAGTGCATATACTATCCTAGAGGCTTCACATAAGCTGGACATTCTGTGTACCAATGGAGGTCACAGAATTACAGAGTGAGAGTGTTTTTTTTATTGTGACTCTGGCCATTTAATCCGATTCACTATCGTACCGATTTCAGCCTCACGTTGAATCGAATCGTACCTTCTTTGACCCGCAATATTTATGGTACACTATTTCGGGTGGGTTTGTGTGTCAACGCCTTTGCAAGTGCATTATTATAGGTGCATTATTGTAGGCTTGTTTGATTAGACACGTGGCATTTAGTCATTGGGCTTTGCTCTCCAAAATTATGATTATCTATCACAAAGTGATGCAAAGTCCTAGGCGAAGTTGAAAAACCTGTTACACACCCACAAAATAAAATGAAAAATGTGATGACACATTATCCGAACTAAAGCGTAATGGTTATAAATCCTCCTCTTTGTCATTTTTTTTGTTTTATGTTTTGTGAATTCCCCACTTCATTTTTTAAACTACCCAAAAAGTGAAAAACTTGCACTCTCTTTTCCTTTAACTCACCTTCTGATTTAGTTGTGCTTTGCTCGTCAGAATTATGATTCTCTATCATTGTGGTGCGAATTTTCAAGCGCAGTTAAAATACTTGTGACACACCCGCAAAGAAAAGAAGAGAAAAAGGGAGAATGTAATGAAACATTGTACGAGCTATAACAAAAAGGTTCTAAATCCTCCATCATTACCTTCATTTTGTGTTATGCGTTTTCCAATCGTAAGATTATGAAAGAATTTGTCACTTCCCCACTTCGTTTCTTCAACTACCCAAACAGTGAAAGAACTTGCACTCACATTTTTCACCTTCTGATTTCAAAAATTTCGGCCGGGATGGTTTTCGCACTTTATCTATGATAGTTTTGGAGAGGCCTTCAAAAATATAAAAAGTAAACACGAAAACATTATGAAAATTCATTATGATTGGTCATGAACAAAATAAAAAGGTAAAAAAATCATATTTCAAAAATGTGGTTTTATGAGTCTATGGTAGATGCACCAAAGCAATAAAATAGGTCGAGTGCGAAAATACACATCTGATATATAATTTGCTTTCGCAAAAGAATAAACAAAAAGAAAGAAAAGCACATCTATCAAAGCAAAATTAGAAATCGAAAATAAATTGTCATAGTTTCTCTACCATTTGACCTAATTTTTGGAGGGATGTTGAAATTTAGCTTTTATTAGATATGAGAGGTTTACATTATCTAATCTTGTTGTTATTAGACAATTGCAACAAATCAAAAGAAGAAGCTTCCACAAATACCGATGGCTGAACAGCAACTTTGACAAACTATAACTTTCAGAAACATTATCTTATGGTCCTGAAAATTTAGCACAATGTAGATAACTTACAAAGGAACACAAACAAAAAATTAAAATCAATTCTGCTCAAATATCTGTGAGATATGCTGAAATGAAATTACATAAAACTGAGTGTACAATTTTCATATCATTTGTTCCTAATGAATCAAATACACTAAGTCCTACTTCTATACACCGAAACTACACTAAGCTGTACGGAGGCATTCCAGCCGTACATATAACATTCTAACACAACAAATACTGTGAGTATACTTGTGTACTGAAGGTATGTCATAAACCACATTCTCAACACAAAACAACAAAATTCACTACAGCGAAATTTTATTCTACCAAATATATACAACAAAGTTTAGACAACGTAAAGTGATAGTGATCTAGTCACGCCTTGTCAGTATTTGTTCGCGGTGGCTCTCACCCGTCCGATTAGAGGATTTGGCACCGTAGAACTTACTTCACAAAGTCTCATGGTCCTACCGAATTTCCGTACGTCCACGGAGGACATACCCACGTATTTCACTCAAATGACGCCGCGTGTCCCAAGTGTGAATGAACCGTGAACTCCAAACTTCATTGTCACACTAATTTTAGTAAGCACTGAACCAAACTCAACCAAAAATAGCTTAAGTCTTGAACAACTCTCTCTCCCTCACAGCTCAAGCATAGAGAGGACTAAAGCTTTCTAAAAACAACACTCCCCTAAAGTTTTAGACTCCGCTAGTCACTCTGTCCACATGCCTCTCAGCGAAACTTCAATTTGAGAACAAGTAGGGGTTTCATCATCATATTAGCCACCATTTGCTCATCCGGTAAATAACTCAACTTCGGGACTTCTCCCATCACCTTTTCTCTTACAAAATGTAGCTTGATATCAATGTGCTTACTCTTAAAGTGATGACTGGGATAAGATGCAATAGCAATTGCTGCTTGATTGTCACACCACACTATCTGTGTTGCAGATAGCATAAAGAGAAGCTCTTGGAAAAGAGACTTTACCCAAAGTAACTCCTTAACTGTCGAGCTAACAACCATGTACTCAGCCTCTATGGTAGACTGAGCTGTTACCTTCTGAAGTTTGGTGCTCCAGCATCAAGTTCCACTTCCGATCTTCAAAATGTATCTGGTGGTGGAGCGTCGGCTGGGCATATCTTCGTAGCTCGCGTCGCTCCAAGTATGAATTTTGACTTCCCCTCCACCGAGAGAGAGTGTAAGATTTCGAGATCCAGCAGGATAACGAGGAACTCTCTTTGCTGCCTCATAGTCCGACTTCCTTAAATTTTGCAAGCTTCGGCTCAAGGATCCGACCGCTGCTGCGATGTCGAGACGAGTACAATTCATGAAATAAACGAGGCTTCCGAAAAACTGTCTGTAAGGAATGGAGGACATAGAATCTGCCTCCCTAAATCTAAGAAATCTTCAACCAAAACACCACCATCCGTCTCCGTGCCCTCCAATTTCTGCTTTAATTCCATAGGAGTGGCACTCCCCTTTGCTTCTAACATGTCAAACTTTTCTAACATGTTCTTCATAGCTTCTTTTTTAGTTAAATATATAATATTGTTTCCTGTCTCTTTCTACTTGAATTCCTATAATTTACTTAGCCTCACCCAAGTCTTTCATTTCAAACCGGGAATTCAGAGCTGATTATATTTTATAAATCTCATTGATGGATTTTTTATTAATCTCATTGATGGATTTTTTATTAATCTCATTAATGGATTTGCTAATCAGTAGCAAATTATCTACATATACTGCCACATAAATCACTCCATCATCACCTTGCATTACATAGACTGAGTGATCTGACTTGATCTTAGTAAAGCCAAGACTGGTTAAAAAATCATCTAATTTCAGGTTCCATTGTCTCGGAGCATGTTTCAGACCATACAAGGACTTCAACAATTTACAGACCTCATTTTCTTTCCCTTTTTATGCATACATCTCTGACTGCTTCATATAAATTACTTACTCCAAATCACCATGCAAGAAATTCGTCTTAACATCCATCTGATGCAATTCCATATCCTCTATTGCAGCAAGAGATAGCAAAACTCTAGTAGTAGGAAAGCTAACCACGAAGAGAAGGTCTTTTCATAATCAATTCCCTCCTTTTCGCTAAATCCCTTACCCACCAGTCTAGCTTTATATCTCTCAATTGTATTTTAAGGGTTCAATTTTACTTTGAAGACCCACTAACAACTGATAGCTTTCCGGTTCGGTGGGAGCTCCACAAGTTCCCAAATTTGGGCTTCCATAATTGACTTTATCTCCTCATTTGCAGCCGAGATCTAATGATCCTTTTCAAGAACAGAAAAAGCTTCATGAATAGTTAGCGTCTCCCTTGTGCTTGCAGAAAAAGCACTCTCAACTTGGTAGCCTTAAAGGCGGCAGCTTTGCCTTCTTCCTTCGAAAAATGTGACTTGGGAACTGTTGGTTCCCTACCTTGCAGCACGAGCGTGTATGGGGAGGAGCATCAATAGAAGGAGCAGATCCAGAAGGAGTATTAGACGGCCGAAAGGCATTTGGGAGAGAGGTAGAAGAAGTTGAAGAGGATGGAGTAAAAGGTACCTGCTCAAGAATGATATACTCTTGTATTTTCTCATTCCTTTCAGCTGCATCTATGCTAAAAACGTCAACAGATTGACTTTCTTCTTTAATCTGAATATTCCTGGCTGTTTGAAGGCATCCTCTCTAAGGATTATACACTTCATAACCTGCAGATTGATCATCATAGCCTAGAAAGACACTAGGTACAGAATTTGGACTAAGCTTCCAATTAGGAAGATTATCCAAGATAAAACATTTGCTACCAAAAACTCTAAAATGACTAACATTTGGCTTTTTGCCTGTCCAAACTTCATAAGGTGTCTTACCCCTAACAGCCC
>JBBHKE010001190.1:0-17685 GCA_037447655.1 Zygnema cylindricum
CGCCCTCTCTCTCTCCTCTCCCTCTCTCGCCCCCTCTCTCTCTCCTTCCCCTCTCTCTCCCTCCCCCTACTCTTCCTGAACGTCTCCACGGAACTGTTTGAGCCTAGTATCAGAACTAACTCTCCCTCTCTCCCTCCGTCCCTCCCTTCCTCCTTCCCTCTCTTTCTATTCCTCTCCCTCTCCCTCTCTCTTTCCCTTTCCCTCCCCTCCCTTTCTCCCTCTCACTCCCTCTCTCTCTCCCTCTCTCCCTCTCTCCTCCCTTTCTCTCTCTCCCTCTCTCTCTCCCTCCCTCCAGCAACCTCCCCCTCAACATCTCCTCAGAACTTTTTGAGCCAAGTATCAGTTCTAACCCCCTCCCCCTTCCCCCTCTCCCACACTCTCCCTCCCCCCACCCCTCCCCCAGCTACCTCCCCCTCAACATTTCCACGGAACTTTTTGAGCCCGGTCTCCATCTCACTTCGGACGCCAATCAAAGAGTTTTGGAAAGTTGCCCGAGTTTTCCGTATGCTCGACATTTTCAGGATTTTGGGGTGGAAATAGCCTCACGGTTGGCGAATTTACCCAAGGTAAAATTTAGAAACTTTTCTTGTTTTTTTTTCTCTTTCTCGCTTTTTTTTGTTTTTTTCCGGTTTTTTTCTGTTTTTTTGGGTTTTTTTTGGGTAAGAATGGGAAATTTGTGGGGAATTTGAAAACAGGTAAGGTAAAAACCGGGATTTGAAGGAAAAAACGGTGGGAATTGGTGAAAAAACGAGGAAAAAACGGGCAAGGACCATGAAAATACCTGGAACAAAAATGGAGGAATGAGGAAATAGTGATAAAACTATGAAACTGAAATAAAATTTGAAAAAACGGAAAAAACCAGGGAAAACTCAAAGAATACGGGGAAGCAGGAAGTGGGAAAAACAGGAATAATAGGGAAAATCGAGGAAAAACCCGTGAAAAAAGCAGGAAAAAGTCAAAAAATAATGAAAAACTGGGTAAAAAACCCCGAGAAAATGTGGAAAATGGTGGAAAAAACAAGAAAAGCAGGGAATAAAAGTGAAAAAAAGGAGAAAAATTGGCATAAATTGGGAAACAACGGACACGACAGGATTAAAACATCCTTAAAAGGGGAAAAGACCAGGAAAAACGGTTAAACTATAAGGAAACTGAAAAAATAACCCGATTAAACTGGAATAAAACTGGGAAAAACTGGAAAAATTAAGATAAATGGTGATTTTTTTTATTTTTTTTTCTTTTCCAGACAGACGGACACAATGGGGGTTTATATTATCGAGCTCGCGATCCATTTTCTATGGGAAGAATCCGTACCCCTTTGGCTCGACCAGATTTATTAAATTTGGCATTATTTGATAAAGTACAATATCACCTGAAGGTACGAATTTTGTTTGTTTCTGCAGAATAATGTACTCGCAGTTGAAATTTAAATAAGAAAAATTCACAAGTCCCTGAAAAACCATAAAAAATCCTAAAATTTCCACTGATTTTTTCATGCAAAAAATGTACCTTGAATGAGGTTTTTTCAAACTTGAAATTATTATTTTCTTAAATTTTTTTTTTTTTTTTTCTGAAGTGTTTTAGAAAAAAAGCTGTTTTTGAATATGGCGTTATAGAGTATTAAAAAAGGAATAAACAGTTTTTTTAAATTAAAGTAGTAAAATATACCAATAATAATACAATTTAAAGAAAAAAATAAAATAATAAATGAAAATATATGTGTGTGTGTGCGCGTGCGTGCGTGCGTGAAGTTAGTCTCCAAATCTCAAAAGTGAACAAGAATCTCTAAAAAACCCAACAGGGGCAGAAATTTGAACGGTGCAGGTGATTTCCGTTCTCCGTAACTTAACGGAAGTTGTGGCGTGGTCCATTCAACGGAACTTCCATGCGAATGACGTAGGACTGCAAGTACGGTTTTTTTTGTTTCGGTTACCGTTGTTGTTATTATTGTTCGTTTGGTTGTTTTTTTTCTTTCCTTTTTAGGTTCGTTTTTGTTTTTTGATTTCATCTTTGTTTTTGTTTTCGTTTGCAATTTCGTTTGTGTTTTCGCTTTTGTTTATATTTTTGTTTCCTGTTTTGCTTTCGTTTTCATTTCCATTCTCAATTTTGTATTTGTTTTAATTTATGTTAGTCTCTTTCCACCCTCTCTTTCTCTCCCTCAACCATCTTCGCATAAAAAACTTAACTATGTAGAATAGTCCGAATGAGCTGTCGAATACTGTAAGAAGACGGTCTTTCTCCCTCGCTCTCTCGCCCCCCCTCCCTCGCTCTCCCTCCACATCTGGTGTATCTGGACCTCTCCCACTTTCTCTTCCTCTCCCTCTCCTATGCTCCCCCACTCCCTCTCCCTCTCCTTCTCCCTTTCCCTCTCCCTCTCCTTCTCCCTCTCCCTCTCCCTCTCCTTCTCCCCTTCTCCCTCTCCATCTCCCGCTCCCTTTCCCTCTCCCTCCCCCTCCCCCTCTCCCTCCTCTCCCCCTTTGCCCCTTCCAACGAGTGTCACAACTACAACCCAGTCTGGTGTGCACTTAGTGTCCCAGAGGTGGTGTCTGCAACAAAGAGAACCCTAGGGTGTGCATATAGTCCGACAGGGTTGTGTCTGCAACAAAAAATCCGATGGAAGTCTGACTGGGGCAGTGTCTGCAACAGAAACCATAGGTTGTGTGAATAGTCTGACAGGGTTGTGTTTGCAACACCAGGTGCGTCTAGTGGAGGACAGTCTGGTGTACCTGGACGCGCAGCTCCGGATGATGCCGTGCGGGAAGTACGCCGTGGTGGGACTGGAACAGCTGCTGGAGGAGCCGCAGGTAGGAACTCTCTCTCTCTCTTGCTCGCTCTTGATCTCTTGATCTCTCTCTCTCTCACAATCTCTCTCTCGATCTCTCTCTCTCGTGATCCCTCTCTTGTGATCCCTCTCTCCCCCTCTCTCTCTCTCTCTCTCTCTCTCTCTCTCTCTCTCTCTCTCTCTCTCTCTCTCTCTCTCTCTCTCTCTCTCTCTCTCTCTTCCCCCCTCCTTCCCTCCACCCGTCTCCCTCCCCTTCTCCCTTCCCCCCTCCATCCCTCCTCCCTCCTTCCTCTCACTATCCCCCTCCCCCCCTCTCCCCTCCCTCTCCCCCTCCCTCCCCCCTCCCTCCCCCTCCCTCCCCCCTCTCCCTCCCTCTCCCCCCCTCTTGCTCTCCCTCTATCTCTCTCCCCCCCTCTCTCTCCCCCTCTCTCCCTTTCTCCCCCTCTCTGTCTCTCTTTCCCTCTATCCCCCCCTCCCGCCCTCCCTCTCTCCCTCTCCCCGCCCTCTCTCTCTCCCCTTCTCTCCCTTTCTTCCCTACTCTCTAGCTCCCTCGCCATCCACCCCCCCTCCCTCCCTCTCCCTCCCTCTCTCCTTCCCCTTTCACCAGTCAGTTCTTTTCTCCTCAATTTCTCTTTTGTCCTTTCCCTCCTATCCCTCTCCCTCCTTGCTCCCTCCTCCTTCCTCCTTTCTCTCTCTTCCTCTCTCATCTCACCCTCTCCCTCTTGCATTTTCACTCTCCCTCTTGTTCTTCTCTCTGTTCCATCATGTCTGTTTTTTTTCCTTCTTTTCCTTCCCGTCCCTTCCCTTCCTTTCCCTTCCCTTTTCTTCCCTTTCCTTCCCTTTCCTTCCCTTCCCTTCCCTTCCCTTCCCTTCCCTTTCCTTCCCTTCCCTTCCCTTCCCTTTTCTTCCATTCCTCCTTCCCTTTTCTTCCCTTTTCTTCCATTCCTCCCTTCCCTTTTCTTCCCTTCCCTTCCCTTTTCTTCCCTTTTCTTCCATTCCTCCCTTCCCTTTTCTTCCCTTCCCTTTACTTCCATTCCCTTTTCTTCCCTTCCCTTCCCTTCCCTTTTCTTCCCTTCCCTCCCCTTTTCTTCCCTTTTCTTCCCTTTTCTTCCCTTCCCTCCTCTTTTCTTCCCTTTTCTTCCCTTCCCTTCCCTTCCCTTCCCGTCCTACCCCTCCTCTCCGCTCCCCTGCCCTCCCCTCCCCTCCCTTCCCATTGCGGGCATAAAATCAGTTTTTCAACCTTTCTCTTTCTGCCTCTCCCCCTCCCCTCCTCCCTCTCCCTCACTTTCTCCCCCTACCCCTCCCTCCTTCTCCCCCCTTTCTCTTTCTCCTCTCTCTCCCCCCCTTTTTTTTGGCCCTAAAAATATATTTTTTTGCCCCCCTTTTTTTTTGGTAATACAGACAGTGGCTGGGTCTTTAGCAAATTTTTTGGAGCTGCCCGGAGTTGGAACCGAGGAAGTTTTAAAAGCTTTGCGGGCAGCGAGAAGTTCTTGGTTATCTCCTCCTTTGCAGCAGCTGCCCGCATTTCATGGGCAGCCCGTAGAAAAGTTTTTTGATCTCCGAAGTCCAATGTGGCCTCTTTTTTCGGCTTCTCAAAATGTCGGATTTTTCTCTCCAGCAAAGCCATTGGATTGGCCCTCATAAATTTTTTTTTTCTTTTTTTTTTTTTTCCCCTTTTTTTTTTTTTTTTTTTTTTTTTTTTTTTTTTTTTTTTTTTTTCTTTTTTTTTCCTTTTTTTTTTTTTTTTTTGGGATTTTTTTTTTTTTTAAAGTTTGTAGGCAGTTTAATTTCCAAATGTATAAACTTCGGTATTTTCAAAAAATGAAATTATTCGGTTGTTTGTGCATTTCAAGGATGATGACAATTCCTTTTTTTGTTTGTTTTTTTTTTTCGATTTTTTTATATCCTCTTTAAAGTGAGGAAATGTCATGAATGTATTCTTGTAGTATTTCGTTTTGTTTAAGTTTGGGAATTGGAAAGAATCTCTTGTCTTTAAGCTTATTTTTGTTAATACTATTTTTGTTGCTATCTATTAGAACAAAAAAAGACAAAGAAAAAACAATGTCTTATGATGATTGTTATGGACATAGAATGCGTTTTATACATCAAATAAAGGATAATAATAATAATAATAATAATAAGGGTATGTAGGAATCACCCACCTTTACTAGTACTAAACGCGTAAATTCCGTACAAATTTTGTGCAAAATCCGTACAATACGTGTATAGCCAGATGCAGCGTTTCCACTCGTTTTCGCAGTTTTGAACTACCGTACGGCTGTCACTGCGTTCCGGCTAGTTGCAGTTAAAATACCGCAGTTTGAAAATCTAGTTTTAAGCCGTCCGATGCAGGATCACAACGGGGCTATGAAAGTTAATCGTTTAATGGACTCGTCCAGGGAGACTTAAGCCGTCCGATTCACGGTACTTGCAGATCTATAGGGTTGTCCAGATTTACTAAATTTTGTAAATTCGCACTTTTTGCACTACAGTAATGTACGGTTATCACGGCTGTCTGGATAGTTGCAAAGTTATATATCGTAGCTTAAAACTCTACAGTTTTTTCAAGCCGTCCGATACAAGATCGTAACCTGCTGTGGGGGGGAATCTAATCCTTTATTGGACGTGGTCCTGCAAGGCTGGTGCTAGCCGTCCGATGCAGGATCCTACATATTTATTTGTACGGTTGTCCAGCTTTACTAGATTTTGTGGCATTTGGAGGACAGCAAATCGAGACCGTTCATAACAGTACAGTACGTCAGCGGCTCGATACAGGTTAGAAAAAATACATCCTAGCCTTCCGATCATTTTACCTTCATTTCCGGTAAATACTAAATAGTACTTTAGCTTTGGGTTTCTTCTTATTCCCAAGCCGTCCATTCAGGAATGAGGAATGTATCTTACGAACCATCGTATAGCAGTACACAAGTCGTACATAAAGTCGTACATTTTTTTGCCCTCCAAATACTAAACCCCTTATCAGAGCTATACGTACTTTCTGTACGAATCTACAACCCTAAAAAGTACTCACAAACCGTCCGATCATGAGTACCATAAACAATTTAACGTCAGCCGTTCGATCTGAAGTCTTTGTTTTGTCGTTTCAATTTTCCCTGAATGGCTGAGTTCAGGGTTTTGCAATCTTCTCTTTTGAGTTTTGACAGTTTCTCTGGTCTCTTGAAAGTCTAGAAGTCTCTCTCTCCTTTTTCTTTATCTATAAAGCAATAAAAGCTGAGATTTCTTGCCAAAATTAATAAATTATGACTCTGTATCGATTTAACTGTCTTTACTTTTAATATCTTTTAAGGTTTTTAACTTTAGTTTGTTTTCTGCAGATTTTGCTAGTTTTTCTAGTTCTCATTTGTTTTTTTTCGTTGTTTTTGTTTTATGAGTGTAAGTTTGTAATTTGTCCTTTCTGCGAATCTATGTAAATATGTTAAACTGTAACTGACTCAAATTTGGCATTTATGAGAGGATTTGAAAAGAGTGTCTTTTTTTTTTTTTTTTGTTCCTGATTCGTTTTTGAATTCTCCATTATTCTTTATTTATTTGTTCCAAAGCCATAGTAGTTCGTTAGTAAATTATTTGCAATAAGGTATAATGCTCAGGTTTAGAAAGTTTGTTTTTTCCTTTTTTTTTAAAAGAGGAAAAATCGAGAGGAAGACCAGCTCTTAAGGGGTGACAAAATGTGACACTTGTCACACTTGTGACATTTGTCCCGTAATGTGACATTCAGTGACATTTGACACACCGAAACCTGTCACATTACGTGACATTTGTCACCTTTTTGAAAAAAGGTGAGAATGTGTGAATATCTGTTTGAATCCCTTGTAAAATTTGGTGTTTTTTTCATGTTTTTTTTTTTTTTTTTGCTTTACTGCAAATTTTTCAAACTGCATATAAAACATTTCACTATTAAATTAGTAAATATCAAATACAGAAAAACATTACAGTACATTATTATTATTTTTATTTAATTACACCAAAAGTTTTTGCTACATTGTCTACATTAGATTTTATCCGTTTTGTGACAGATTTTGTTGAAAATGTGTTTTTTTCTGTATTTAAAAAAAATAATCGATTAGTTTTCAATAAACATCAATTTTCACAGATTTAATATTGAATTTTAGGTTATTGCAATTTTTTTTAAGCCCACATCCATTTCTGTTTTTTCAAAAAATGATGAATGAAATATCAAGTAAATAGTTGATAAATTGACATTGTTTTTTTTTTAAGCGCACCTCAGCGGCCATCGCTGTTTTCCCATTGGCCATGAGCTCTAGAGGGTGCGCAAAAATAATAAAAATAAGCCATTTTCAGTGTGGAAAAGACTTCTTTTTGTCTTTTCTCTTTGATTATTGCACACATTTTGTGATTTTCCTACAGAAATAATTCTTGAGATTTTCTTCTTTCGTTGTTTTGCTTTTGAACTCATTTTGTGTTTTTATTTTTTTTTTTTTTTTTTTACTTTTAATTTCATTTTGAGGTTTTCTCTATCCTGATTTTTTTAGGGTATTATCTTAGAAAGTTTTTTAGTCCATTTTAAAAATGCTTTTGATTTGAGGAGATCGTTGTTGTTGATGTTTGTTTTGTTTTGTTTGTTTTGTTTTGTTTTGTTTTTCTGAACGTTTCAGGTAATACCGTGGAAAAAAAATCGTAAACAAACTCGAGAATCGGAAATAATCTCTTCGAATTTGATGAGTTTTTTAAGGTGTTTTGGAAAAGATTTTAAAAAGATTAGTTAGTGACAATTTTGCATACGAGTTTTATAGGTAGTTTATTTGAAATAGTTTATTCAAAATAGTTTATTTATAATTGTTTATTTATTTTAGTTCATTTATTTCAGTTTATTTAGAATGATCTATTTAAAATAGTTAAAAATAGTTTATCCAAATTGTAGGCCTCAATGTAATTTTTGTGACAGAATCAATTGTAATTTTCACTTTTTTTTTTTTTGTAATGAAACAAATTCCTCTGTACATCCTTGTAAATAATAAATATCCTGATCCTTGTAAATACTTTAAATGAGTCTTATATTTGTTTTTAATCGTTGTTTGAGAAATATCCCTTTTTATTTTTTTTAGGGCTTTTTAGTTATTCCTAGGCTATTGTGGAAAAAACCCCTATTTTTTCATAGTCTTGTAAAAATTCCTATTTTATTTTATTTTACTACTTTTTTAAGATGGAAGTCTTCTCAGAATTAGTATTTTGAGAATCCCTCTTTTTTTTTCGCATTTGAGGGTGTGAATTTAACAACGAGGGAAGAAGGGGGAGCCTGGCTGGCCAACCTTGGAGAGGGGGGGAGAGGGAGAGGGAGGGGTAGGAGAAGAGGAAGGAGGAAGGAATGGGGGAGGAGGGAGAGGGCTGGGAGAAGGGCCGCAAAATTATTATAGTTTACATTTTTTTTTTAAGAGGTCTTTTTTTTTTAAGGTTTGTTTTTGTTGTTTTGTCTTTTTTTTACTGGCACTACTTTTTCTTTAAGGATATGACAATGGGCATTGAACTGTATAATGCCATTGGGGGAAAATGATAAGACAAAACTCGAACAATGTATCGCCGATAAACTGTACAAAATGGTCAAGTTAGTGCAATTCCTAGTATAAATGAACAGCGGCGCACGGTTCATTCAATTTTCATGTGTAAATAACTTTCGAGAAAAAATATTTAATATTATTGTAATTTTAATTATTCAACGATTCACATGTGATTAACTAAATTGTGTATTGCTTGCGACACATAAATGTGGACAAGCAAAATCAAATATTTTACAAACATTTGTGGATACAATTTATCACCATCTCTTAGTAGTTTGATATGATTCGGCTCATTTTGAGTGGGTTCTTGTGTGATGAAAGATAAAAGAGATCCCTACCGAGCCTTGTTTTCCAAATGTATTTAAAAGTCTTGTTGTGGTCCTCGCCGTCCACGGCAAATAATACGCTTACGGTTAAGGCCTATAGGATGGGATGACGACAAACTTAACTTTGTTTTTTTAATATGAATGCGCAAGGGCCTAATACATTGTACTTTTTTCAACGTCTTTCGCACTTTTTGGAGTTAGACAACTTCGAACGTAAAATATCAAAACCACGCATTTCATATGGATGTTACATGTAGCGCATACAACAACGCGTTTTTCACGCATCGCAACGATGCTAACCACAAAGATTCTTTGTTTGAATGTTGAAAATTTGTCCATTTTACATGTAGCGCATACAACAACGCGTTTTTCACGCATCGCAACGATGCTAACCACAAAGATTCTTTGTTTGAGTGTTGAAATTTTGTCCATTTCGAGGTGTTTAATATAAAACGGGATCGTTGAATCGTTTACATCGATCCGTCGGTCCTAAACTTGTCACAAGCAGTGTGTTTTCATCAAATTTCATATCACATTAAATGTCATACAAGAGATCTTGTCCATCATTGGTCTTTACGATTGTGGACCTTATTTAGTAAGAGTATTCATATAACATATCTCCTTTAGTTTTTTGTTTGGGTAGTTATTTGGGGTAATCATCTAAGTGTTTAATTACATAATTATTAGGACTTGGTGTTATGAACTTTTGATTCTTGTAATGGTTTAACGTTTTTTGTTATTTTTTCTCTTAGTTGTACTCAAATGGTTTTTTCCATTGCGCGTTTGACGGTAAAGTTGTTCTTAATTTTGGTGTTCTCCATTTTGTTTACCCTTTGTGACGCTATCTTGACGCACCGTTATGTGTTTCACGCAAAACTTTGTCTCATGGTAATCGCTTAATTCTTTCGTGGGTTCGTAAGACTATTGGTCGAGGGCAACATTTTGCTGAATTAAAACTACAAATTTAGGGAGGCAAGTGGATTCAAAATCAACTCTTGATGATGTACGGTGCGACCAAAAAAATCTACCCTTACTTCTTTTAATTGGACTTTCAATTTTGAAATATCGAGCATAGATGGGCTTTTTGAGGTTCGTTGGTGTACAGACTATAGCCCTTTTCTTAATTTTCCTTCATGGACTTTTTTACCCCCTCTCCCTTTAGATGAAAGGTAACGTGTATTGTATTTGATGCAAAAGCGCGTCGGTGTCGCATATCGAGATATTTCAAATCGGCAAAACAAGAGCGCCTCTATATCGCGTATCTACGATTTTTCCAAAATTCCGTGGTGTGTGGCGATATATCGGCTGCAGTGCAGTTCACTTAAGGAGTCATCAATTGCTTACGTGACGGCGACTGACTTTTTTTATTTTTTCGCGCTCCTTTTTCTTTAGGAGCTCAGTTTTTTTTCGAGCTCTTTTCAAAATTTTTAATTTCGCGCGTATTTTTGTTTTCTTGTTTTCCCGCCTCGGCTGCTTAAAAACCTCTTGTACGCACGATTCTTAAGGATATTCTGGCTTGTGTGTAGATATTGGGGACTCCAGAATCAAATCTGGATCCAATCTTTGTCGTATCACATCTATCCGTACAAATGGCCGCGGTAAGGACAGTCGGAAGCTACACCGCGCATCGTTATTAGTGTCAAAGTTTAAATAGTGTGTAAGTAAATATACCGTCATTGACGCTAATTAATAATTTGAAAATTAAAATAAAAAAGGTTTATTCTAATTTCAGTGTTAACGCTAATTTGGAACAGCAAAAATGGAAAATTTTCTGTACGATTATATACATTATTATATGTATCCGTACAAAATATTAAAAATCGTACATCGTAGTGAAATTTAAATATCCGTACATGTCAGACTTATTTACATGTCAGACCAATCCCGTTTTTTTAGCGCACGTTCCTATGCGAACGCGTCCGATTTAATTCATTTTTTGTAAAATTATCACTTAAAAAGGTACATTTATGTACGGTCTGACATCGACCGTACACCACACTATTTACATATTAATGTACTTTCATTCTGTACGCTAATTTGTACGGAACCTCAATTAACGTCAAGGAAAAATTAAAATCACGTATACTATTTTTGGAAAAAAGTCAAAATTTTAAGAACCCAAATTAGTGACCTTGACACTAATAACGATGCGCGGTGTATCTTTTCTCCGCCGTCAATGGGCGACATCACGCGCATTTTAGGTCCGGAATGTAAACTCAGGTTCGGAAAAAAATTCCCAAAAATGTCCCCGTTCGTTGCATGTCCGGCGCCAAAAGATAAGGTTTACCACAACTGTAAATGTGGTTGACACGTTTTTGCAGTAACTGCCATGTGATAAACACATTTTACTGTAGCCACGTGGCAGACTGACTAATGGTTGCAAATTACAGCGCAAAATACGGCGTAAATCACGGCATTGGCGTAGCTAAAGTCCACCGCATTCTTTTAAACTTTAGTTCGCTGGCGAATATAATCTACCGCCAAAAATAGCTTGTCATGTCTCAGGCAAGTTTTCTCGATGACACGTGTCCAGCCGTACAGTACATAAAAAGCATCATAACGTATGAACTTATTTAGTACAATGCTTTTTCTTTCGTAAACAGCGATATTCCCAACGCGCCCGTCCAGCCGCTAAACTTTTTTTTTTTTTTTCCAACGTCGAAGTACTCATTTTAAACCATATTTTTTGTGAACCCTGACAGACTTGTCACGTCTACCATATACGACAAATTTCTGCCAAAAAACATTTTAACTTTTCTTCGGCAACTAGCGACAAAATAGGCGCCGACGAAACGTAGGACCGTTTCGTCATTTTCTTCTCAGATTGTCAACGTCACATTTTGTCGTTTCCTGCCACCGTCATATAAACTTTCAAACTGCCGCCTCATCCAATAGGGAAATGACACGTCGACATCACATTCTGAACCTAAATCCGAACCTACATCCGTACCTCGTCCTACATTCCAGGAAAGTGTCTCCGGGAGTTTCGGAAAAAGGTACAAAAAGTGAGCCACAGGATCTCCTCTCCCAGTCTTTGGCTTCAGCCTCTCTCTCTCTCTCTCTCTCCTTTCTCTCTCGCCGTCTCTCTATACCACTCTCTCTCTCTCGCCTTCCCCCTCTCCTTTCCCTTCCCTCCATCACTCTGTCGCTCTTACCTTCCCTCCCTCCTTCCCTCCATTACTCCCTCTCTCCTTCCCTCCCTCTTTCCTCCCCTGCCTTCCCCCTTTCGATAAAATGTCATATTTCAATCTGGTAAGTTTTTTGTCCTAAACGTGATGACGTCATCATTTTCTACTTTTAAAGATGTTTTTCACATTTTCTGTAAAGTTTATTTTTTTAAGTTTTTGGATGTGTGGTTTATAATTTGTATAAATTTCATTTTTTTTTTCGATTGTTTGTCACGTTTTTTTTATTTGATCTCTTCCTTCCGTTTGGTTCTAACCAATTATCTCTCTTTCTGTTTTCCCTTTCCCTCTCCCTCTCTCTCTCTCCTTCTCCCTCTCCTTCTCCCTCGCCTTTCCCTCCCCCTCTCCCTCTCCCTCTCTCTCTCCCTCTCCCTCTTCTCCTCCCTCTTCTCCTCCCTCTTCTCCTCCCTCTCCCTCTTCTCCTCCCTCTCCTCTCCCTCTCCCTCTCCCTCTCTCTCTCCCTCTCCCTCTTCCTCTCCCTCTCCCTCTCCCCCTCCCTCTCCCCCCTCCCTCTTCCTCTCCCTCTCCCTCTCCCTCTCCCTCTCCCTCTCCCTCTCCCCCTTGTTTTTCTACTTTCAGTGTTTCAACCTCGAGGCGGAAGTCCAGCGATTAAACGCCGAAAATCAACATTTAAACGGTTTAATTCAGCAATTATGGGTGGAGAAAAACCGTTTAAACGAGGAGAATGTGAGATACAAATCGGCTTATGACGATATTCAGAAGGAAAACGAAGAATTGCGTCACACTAATAATGTTTTAGAGACGGAAAGGGATAATTTTAAGGCTGGAAATGAAGCTTTAACAAGGGAAGTTGTATTTTTGAGAGCGGAAAACGACAAATTTAAGGGAGGAAACGACGACGAAAAGGGAGAAAATAACAAAATAAATGCAGAAAATGGGGATTTGAAGGTAGAAAACAAAAGATTAAAGGTAGAATGTGGGGACTTGGAGGTAGAAAAGGATCTTCTAAAGAAAAAAAATGACATTTTGGAGGAAAAAAATGGTACTTTGAAGGTGAGAAATGATAATTTGCAAGGATTAAATGACAATTTGGAAGGGGAAATGGAAACTTTGAAGGGAGAAAACGTCAATTTAAAGAGAGAGAACAATATTTTGAAGGGGGAGAGGGATGCTTACCAGAAGGAAAAGGAGGCTTTAGAGGGAATAAATGAAAGTTTTAAAGGGGAAATTGAAGATTTGAAGATAAATTTTGATAAGTTAAAGGGAGAAAACAGTCCCTCGAAGTGGGATTCTGTCAAGGAAGAAAACGACAAGGTACAGGCAGAAAACGACAAAACAAAGGCAGAAAACGGCAGATTGTTGGGTGAAAACGATGCCTTGAGGTGGAAATTGGTGGAGGAGAGAGAGAAGGTGGAGGAGGAGAGGGAGAAGTTGGAGGAGAAAAGGAGGGAAATGGAGGAGGAGAGAGAGAAAGTAGAGATGGAGAGGAAGGAAATGGAGGAGGAGAGAGAGAAAGTGGAGAAGGAGAGGAAGGAAATGGAGGAGGAGAGAGAGAAAGTGGAGAAGGAGAGGGAGGAAATGAAGGAGAAGAGAGAGAAAATGGAGATGGAGAGGAAGGAAATGGAGGAGGAGAGAGAGAAAGTGGAGAAGGAGAGGAAGGAAATGGAGGAGGAGAGAGAGAAAGTGGAGAAGGAGAGGGAGGAAATGAAGGAGAAGAGAGAGAAAATGGAGATGGAGAGGAAGGAAATGGATGAGGAGAGAGAGAAAGTGGAGAAGGAGAGGAGGGAAAGGGAGGAGGCGAGAGAGAAAGTGGAGAAGGAGAGGAGGGAAAGTCAGGGAGAGAGGAAAAGTTTCGAAACCGAATATATGCGAAAAGAAAAGGAAATTGTAGAAAAAGACAAAGAAATGATTGAAAACGAGAAGGAAGATTTGAGGAAGGCGAGGAAACGAATAGGGGTGGAGAGAAGGGAATTGGAGGAGGATAAAAAAAAATTCGAAAACGACAAGAAATCTTTCAAAGAGGAGAAAAACAAAAATCAAAAGTTAGAGAAAATTGAGGAATTGGCGTCAATTTTCCGAGGTAAGTTTTATTGTTTTTTTTTATTGTTTTTTCTGTTTATTTACTTCCTAAAAAAAAGAAAAAGAAAAAAGTGGAAATGTTATTTTCCCAACAAAAAATAAAGAAGTGGGGAGGAGAAGAGAATGGGGAGGGGGGAGAAAATGGGAGAAGGGGAAGAAAGAGGGAGGAAGGTGAAATGGAAGGGAAAAGAAAAAGAAAATGAAAAGGAAGGGGGAAGAAAAGGAGTGGGAGGAGAGATGAAGGGAGAAAGAAAGAGGAAATACAAAAGAGGAAAAAAAAACGTGGAGAAAAAAGGGAAAAAAGGAGGAAAAAACAATAAGGGGAAATGAAAGGGAAAAAAGGAGAAAAAAACAATAAGGGGAAATGAAAGAAGGAAAAAAAGAGGATGGGGATGAAATTTTGAAAAGTGTGTGAGAGAGAGAAGGAGAAAGAGAGAGGGAGGATCAATGTAAAATTTAGCTTAGAACTAAATTATTTGGAGGTTGTAGGTGTTATTTGTCTTCCCCTTTTTTCTTTCCTCTTCCTTTCCTATACTTTATTTGATTGTTTATTTGTTTATTTTCTCCTTATTTTCTTAATTTATTTAGGATTCGGAATCCAAAAAAATGATTCGAAATTGCATAAAATTTCCCAAAAACATAAAAAGTTTGGCCGAAGAAGATAGGATCGACAGATTTTTTTTCGACGAACTTCTCCAATTTTATTTTTTTTAAAGAGTCTTCTTCAAGCTGAAACAAAATCAGTTTCTTCTTCAAGTTCTTCAAAAGAACAAAAAGCTTTCGTCGAGTTCGAATAAAATTCTTTTTTTGGCGAGTTTGAAAAGAAAAAGTCTTCTTCAGTTTCAGGAATTTCTTCTTCAAGTTATTTTTCAATAAAGAAATCTTCACCGAATTTTCAGAAAAAAATGCCTTTTTTGAGTTGAGAAAAAATAAAAAACTTGAGGTTTTCAACAAAAAAATCTTTATTTCGGCTTCAGTTTTTGGGAAAGGGTTTTTTTTTTTTTTTTTTTTATGTCTTTTTTGGTAGATTGGGAGGAAAACGGTTTTGTTTTTTCCTTTTTTTTTGAATAGATTTTTGGGAAGGCACACAAGAAATGGAAATTAGAAAGTTGAAATATTTCAGTACAGAAGTATTTTTAATTTCCGGTTTCTTTATTTTTTGTAACATTCGATGTCAAACTTGACATCTTTTTCAGTTCAGTTTCATGAGTTTTTTGATTAAATTTTCAGTTTTTACTTTTTACTTTTAATGATGTTTTCTTGGATGGATTCTTTCTCGATTTCTGTTTTTTGTTTGGTTCAACTTCAAGTTATTTATCTTTTGCTATTTTTTAGCTAGATGGTTTTATTCTATTTTATTTTCTGTTTTATCTTTTTATTTGATTGTTTTTTGTGATTTTTTGTTTTTTCGTTCTGTTTTCATCTCTTTTCGTTCACTTTTGCTTTATTGTTCCCATTTTGTATCTTTTTTTTTTTTTTTTTTGGGTTTGAGTTTTTTTTGCTTATGTTTTTCAGCTTCAATTTCTGTTTAGCTCAAGTATTACTTTCAGTTTTTGTTCCGTTTTTAGTCTGTTTCTATTATGATTTCCATTCAGTTTCAGTTTTTACTTCGATTTTTGTTTCAGCTTCAGTTATTGTCCCGTTTTTATTCAGTTTATATTTAATTCCCCCTTAGATCCGGCGCAGGTGCAACTTTATTCAGTTTTTATTCGCATTTAGTTCCGTTAGTTTCATTCAGTTTCAGTTTGTTTCAGTATTCATTTCAGTTTCCGTTTCAGTTTTCAATTTGGTTCCAGATATTGTTTCAGTTTCATTCCAGTTTCAGTATTAGTTCCCGTTTCAGTTTCGGTTTACGTTTCAGATTCCGTTAAAGTTTCAATGTCTGTTTCAGTTAGAGATTTAGTTTCTAATTGAGTTTTTTGTTTTTTTTTCAGTTTTTGTTTGTCCCAGTTTTTGTTTCAGTTTTTGTTTCCGAGTCAGTAATTTTGTTCACTTTCCGTTTCAGTTCCTGTTACAGTTTCCGCTTCCTTTCCTTTCCGTTTCCCTTTCAGTTCAGTTTTTGTCCTCTTTTCCGTTTCCGTTTCTATTTTCCACTGTTTCCATATCTGTTTCAGTTCCAGTTTCCGTTTTTGTTTCCGTTTCCATCTCCGTTTCAGTTTCAGTTCCCCGTTCACTTCAAGTTTCTGTTTGAGTTTCAACTTCCGGTGTAGTTTCTGTTTCTGTTTCAGTTTCCGTTACTTAAGTGAATTGGAAACTGAAGAAAAGGAGGAGGAGAGAGAGAGGGAAAGAGAGAGGAAGAGGGACCCCTCCCCCTCTCCCCCCCTCCCCCTCTCTCTCTCCCTCTCCCTCTCGCAAATAGTGATGGCGGTATTTCGTATTTTTGTACCATTGGCGTTTTTTCCTTCGGCGGTCCTTTTGTCCTTTTGCATGCGGACAAAAGGACCTATTTTAATTATTTTACAAGAATGGAAAAAGATACGAAATGTATAAAACAAGTTTCGACGAGAGGAGATTATATTATATATTTTATGTTATAAGTTATTAATTATTTCATTATTTTATTATTGTGTAGTATTGTATTATTCTATTATCATATTATCATAATGTTATGTTATTATGTTATTATATTATTATGTTACTATGTTAGTATATTATCATATTATTATATTATTTTATTGTTATATGATATATTGTTATATTATCATATCATTGTATTACTATGTTATTATATCATTATATTATTATATTCTTAGATTATTGTCGATGGAAGCGGATATAAATACCTTTAACATTTTTTTTTGTTTTTTTAAGTTTTATGGATTTGGTCTCAATTTCCGTATCAGCTTAATTTTTTTTTTTTCCGAATTCAAAGTAAATATCCACCCTGTTTTTAAAAGAAAAGTATATCTTATTATGTCTCCTATAGTCAATTTAACTTTGTTTTTTAAAATTTTTCTTTCCCATTCATTGTATATTTAACAAAAAATATATGTTTTCTTTTCATTTTTTTTTCCATATAAATAAATTATGTGAATGAGCTTTTTTTGCTTTACATTTTAAAAAGAACCGTTTTTCCAACTCAAAAAAACAAAAAAAAAACGGGAATCATAAAAACATAAAAAAAATATGTTTATTTATAATAAACACCCCCTCCCTCTTTTTTTTTTGGGAGCTATCTGATTTTGAAAAAACAACAAAATTAGTGTAAAAAAAAATCTCTATCTCATCAAAAGTTTCAAAATTTGAAAAACCAAATACTAAAAAAAAAAAAAAAAGAACATGTGTCCTTGTGACGTCACGTCCCCTCATGGCCTCCCATCCATGTACTTGTCCGTACAGTCCATACAGTGCAGTCCGTACATTCCGTACGAAGCCTCCTCGTGGGGGCCCCGTGCCGGAAGTTAAAACGTTTAAAATAATGTTCATTTACAATAATTAGTGTGGATTTTGGTAACTCAATGACGCCCAAAACCGAGCAAAAGTCAAAAATCTCTCCGATGCGTCAGAATTAAGAGAGGGGATAAGAAAGTTTCCGATTATAAAAAATAAAAAGCATCGACACCGTAATTAGTGTGGATGGGAATGCAATGTACACATAAGGTCACAATTTCATACCGTAAAGATAAAGATTATAAGGTAAAAAAGAATACATATACACATATTCATACAGATATATATGTATGAATATGTGTATATATATATATATGTGTATATATATATATATATATATATATATGTATGTATATATGTATATATGTATATATGTATATATGTATATATGTATATATGTATATATGTATATATGTATATATGTATATATG